>CM057147.1:29570290-29773119 GCA_029964075.1 Patiria pectinifera | reverse complement strand
AGCTACTAAATGAATGGTGAGTAGCTGCATCGTACACAAATGGTAATCTTCTGCATTAACATATGAGAGGAAAACTGGTGAGAACTATTGCAATCACTGGTTCCAAAAAACAAAACGGACTGAAATCTTTCTACTTTCTTTCGTGTGATTTATACAATGGAATCAAAAAAATAAACAAGTATATTCCGATATATAAATAATTATCTAAAAAAAATATAAAACGAAATATAAACTAGAAATGTGTTTGTGGACAAACACAAGCTGTTTTTGGATATTTAAAATACTCTTTACACGTGATGAACAATTAGTGACGTCACTTTAATGTCATCTATAACAGCACATTATACGTACATATCACGTTACAACCAAATCGCGCACAAAGCTCTGTAGATACAGGCCTTATAATTTAGAAAAGTGACCCTTTAATGGACGTCACATGACATTTGATGATGCCATCACTTGAATTTTCATCTGTAACAGATCCAGGTATTAGTATATCAAGTAACAATCCAATCAGACCTATGGTTCTGTAGATATAGGCTTTAGAAAATGCCCTTTTAATGTGACGTCATATGAAATGTGATGACATCAGGATGACGTTACTTCAATTTCCATCTGTAACACATCATCGGGGACCATCTTCGGCTGCTGGTCTTAGTGTGTGCCAACTATAAAGTCAACCATGTATATGAAAGTCAGAGTTGTAACGAGTCACTGATTTTTGTGACTCGAGTCGAGTCGAGTCATTTTAAAGAGGTGACTCCAGTCGAGTCGAGTCATTAGGTGAAGAAGGTCGAGTCGAGTCAAGTCGAGTCGAGTCGAGTCGAGTCATGTATTTAGCTCGAGTCAATTCGAGTCACAAATATTTGAACACTATACAATAAATACACAGAGAAAGTCATTTTTTGGCTTTTTAAAATTTTACATGGCAGGCTACTACATGTACATGTGACGACACCTTTTTTGCCTCTTAATGAAAATAAAAAGGGGGTGCCAACTGATCGTCATTCAACTAATGGGGACACTGATCAAACCACGTATGCATGTATACATTATTCGCAAACATTCTAACGTGACGTGAACAAAAACCGGCAGCGGCGTAAGTCATTGCAGATATTTTTCGCAAAGTTTTGCTTTTATTTTTGGGACTCGATTCTGATGAGGGACTCCAGTCGAGTCGAGTCATCTGCTCGCAGTGACTCGAGTCGAGTCGAGTCATTTGCCTTTAGAGACTCGAGTCGAGTCGAGTCACCAAAATATGTGACTCGAGTCGGACTCGAGTCGAGTCATTACAACTCTGATGAAAGTGCCAAAAGTGTATGGTTTGAAGAAAAACGTGTACAAAACCTATGGGGAAAATGTGCAATTTCAATGTGACGTAACGTGACACCTGATGAAGTCACGATCACAAATTTCTTTCACGACCATCTGTGAGTGATACTTCAAACTGTGTATTAAGACTAACGTCGATCGGATTTACGAAAGTGCCAAAGTGGAGTGTTTTAAAACGTGTACAAACCCTATGGGGAAAATACATCTTTAACGTGACGTTACCTGACACTTGATGACGTCACGATCACCAATTTCTTCTAGGACCATCTGTGGGTGGTGGTCTAAGTGTGTACGAAGTCTAACGACGATCAGATTCACGAAAGTGCCAAAGTGAAGTGTTTTAAAACGTGTACAAACCCTATGGGGAAAAACACATCTTTAAAGTGATGTAACCCGACACTTGATGACGTCACGATCACCAATTTCTTCTAGGACCATCTGTGGGTGGTGTTCTAAGTAGGTACCAAGTCTAACGTCCATCAGATTGATGAAAGTGCTGAAATAAAGTGTTTTAAAACGTGTACAAACCCTATGGGGAAAATGCATCTTTAATGTGATGCAACATGACACCTGATGACGTCACGATCACGAATTTTGACTAGTACCATCTGTGGGTGGTGGTCTACAGGTAAGTATGTATCAAGTCTAAAGTCGATCGGATTTACGAAGATGCCAAACTGGAGTGTTTTAAAACGTGTACAAAACATATGGGGGAAAATCATCATTAATGTGACGTAACCCGACACCTGATGACGTCACGATCCCGAATTTCTTCTAAGACCAATTGTGGGTGGTGTTCTAAGTATGTACCAAGTCTGAAATAGATCGGATAAAAAAAAAATGCCAAAGTGGACTGGTGGAAGAAACGTGTGCGCTGTGCAAAACCTATGGAAAAAAATGAGAAAAAGAACAGAGTTACACAACAAAGTCTGTCTTTATTAAGCATAAAGATAAACTTTATTCACTGTTCATAATCCTAACGAAATAGGCCAATACCAATTATTTTCATATCTTTAGGCACACAGTAAATTCGAGAGAAAAACATTCTGTATTTTGTGAACCAATTAAAAATAGACAATCTTTCGAATCAATGTACAGATAATGTTTTAAAAGTATAATTTGGTTAGGTTCACAACACTCTCTGTAAATTTCACAACAGTCTACGGAAGTGTTACCAAAGAAAAGGAAAACCAACATGGTTCAAAATCAATATTTCTTGCGTGACAGTTATGGTAGACAAGAAAAACAAAATTCAATACATGGAAAATGTAGACTACAATTTTAATTGCAAAGTATTTGTTGATGTACCCTAACGTGGCGCGTCCCCTAACGTGGCGCACTTTGATTTTTCGCCTGTAGCGCCTACCTAGAGAAAAAAAATTAACTGAAATTTCTCAGAAAGTGAAATTTCATCAAGTTTTAAACATTCTGTTCATAAATCGCGAGTTTATTCACCCGTAACAAAGTTAAAAGAAAAATTTATTTTGACGTGATTTTCCGATTTTATTTTCAAGTACAAAGTGAACCCTTTGAAAATGCCCCGAAAATAAGAAAATAAATTTCTGACAAACATCTGGTTGGGTATGTAAGTAGGGATAATCATTTTTTTATCAGAATTTATCTAGTTTACAGAAATTCTTAATGTTAATTGGGAATTTTCCGAGATTTATTCAAGTGCGCCACGTTAGGGAACACTCCGCCATGTCCGCCGATTTGTGCCCAATTTCCGGACGCCACCGTTTTTGAATTTCGGGTTAAATTTTATGAAACCGAAATTGTTCACAGAGGATAAATAGCAAGCATTAATAAGGTAAAAGTACTAGTTTTTTACTGCATGAATTTGAGGTTTGTGAACAAAGAGGTTGGGCAACACTACACGAGGAAAGTCGGGTAGGCTTCGAAGTGCGCCACGTTAGGGAACACCACTAAAAATATTCAAACAAATTGTACAAATTTTGAGAGAGATGGATTATGCATAAATACTACAAATGATCGCAATGAGAAAATATACAAATATTTCAGAATTGCATCAATACATACTAACATATTTACTCAAATCTGTCACGTATACTATATTTCAGATGACGCCAAACTCATAAACATTGATGATCGTCACAAAATCATTTTTCGGTTATCTATTTCTTCAAACTAAACCACCAAACTTTCGTAAAGGTAAACGACTGGAAAATTATTTCTCAAATCCCCCCCCCCAAAAAAAAAAACCCTAACAAAACCATAACAAATTAAATAAAATAAACAATCTGTAAACTGTATTCACTTTTCACTGTCCCCGATTCTATAAGCGTATTATCAAATGCACAACACTAAATATAAATAATACTCTAAAGCAATATCTTTGATTTGATGTAATGGTTAACAATTGGACTCTAAAAAGTCCCGGGTCAGATTTGACCCGAAAAAGGGTCATGTGGGGCCTGACCCTTTTTTCCGGGTCAAGATGACCCGGAAAAGTGTCACTTTTGACCCGCAAAAGGGTCAGGCCCCACATGACCCTTTTCCGGGTCAAATCTGACCCAGGACTTTTTAGAGTGCAGCAGCACAAACAGTGTGAGGGCAATCTCAACATGCCGAGAAAGTAACAAATCTAGTATTTGATTCTGTCAACATTATTTCCAGCTGCCCATAATAAAAGAGCCACTATGTGAAAGGATGCCCCTCTTTTCACCACCCTGACCCTTTCCAATCACCCTCTCCCCTCCCCTCCCCTACTCCTTAATACTTTCCAGCGACCTAATAACATTTTGCCAACATGGTTTTTCTCGTTCCTGAGGGTCTAATTTAGGTATCTAGCTAGGTGGCATGTTCTTATCATTCGGTGCCCACGGGACTATAAATGGAGTACCCTTCAATGCAAGTTCTACCCTTCACCATGTTCACGTGCGCTTACATAGGCATAGAAGTGGGGTACTTCCTTTGTTCTCGTGTACTAAAATTTCGCAACGTCGGACACTTATGTCAAAATGCTCTTATTTTAACCATAGTTAATTTCCTGGGCTGAAATTCGGACTCAATAACCCTTTTCTAAAACTTCCATTTGCGACAGATCAACCCACCTTGGAAATTCCTAGTTTTTGAGTGAAATCCATATCTATTTCGTGAAAAACTTGTGGAATACCGAAACGGTACCCCGCAAGTCGGTAGGCATTCCTTGTGGGGTACCTCTCATTGTTCCGGTACCCCATACGGCAGCGTTTGTACACGCCTGTATAGGTACTGAGTCCATCAACAAACCAGCATACATGTATATAAGGATGTAAATGCACTGTTAACTCTAAATGTCCCTGTTGGATTCGACCAGGAATTTTGACTCGGAATCAGGCTTGGCCTGACACACTTGTGTCAAAATAACCGCTCTGGTGTCAAACGACGCTTTTGTCAAAAAAGATAATTTGTTGGGTGTCAAAACGTCATTTCTCACCCCTCCTCCCTCCACCTCTTTCCAATCACCCTCTCCCCTCCCCTTTCCCTGAATACTTCCCAGCTATATGAAGTGCTCTTTCAAGACAATGCTACTCTTCATGCACTGGCGCCGATTCCATCAACAAACCAGCATATAAGGCTGTAAATGTACCGTGCGCTCTTAAACGTCCTCGTCGGATTCGACCCGGAATCTGGATCAGATTCGATTTGATGTCTTGTGGGTCAAAATGACACTTCTCTTTGTCAAAATGGCAAGTGTTGGTGTCAAAATGAAAAACGGCTCTGAAGTGTGGGTAATGTGAACTATTACAAATCAAACCGCCCAGAGAAGTTCCTGTTTACATCGAACGCCCGGGATGTCGAAGCCGGCGTACAAATATGTCTTTCATGCTGAATCCACGGTGGATTGGTACATGAACTGCACTCGTGTATTCTTGTTCTATGCTTGTAACTGTGTAAGAACCATGTCAGAATTGTCATCAGAAAGCGAAGTTGAAGCCGACTTTCGGAGGAAGAGTTTTTCATCTCTGACTTAGGATGAGCGCATGCAAACAAAGCGGGCCAGATTGTTCCGCACATGAATGAGTCTGAATCGAAAGTGGAGACAGCAACAATGCTGATGAAAATGCCATTCCTGGCGTAAGTTGGGAAGATTTGAGGAAAATATGAACCCGTTTGATTATTCATGTACAGGTACACTACAAAATGAGATAATGGAAGAAGATATTTGATGTGTGTATATGAAAGGAGGATCAATAAAGAACTCAGAGACACCGAACCTTGCTTATTTTCACTGGGAAGGCTAAATTACCGACTTTGGTAGGCAATAGGTTACTGTGCTTTTAAGGATAATGATTATAGTCTGAACCATGTATTATGATCCACATTTTCCCTTGATAAACCCCTATAAATTTCAACTTTCTAGGGAAAATTGTTGTTCCCCACAGATCGAGCACAGAGGGCAACATAACTGAGAACCAGTACATAACATAAGTTGACAGCGGATTCTGGATTCTGTCCTACCACCTGAGCAGAATCCCCCACCACCAGTCAAGCCTCTACCCATCAGAGGACTCAACTTGAAGTGGCCAGAGTGGCAATGCCTGAACCGGCTGCGGACCAGAATGGGGCGATGCAGGGCCAACATGGCAAGATGGGGGTATACCGATAAAGAAGATACCCTCTGTGACTGCGGACAGACCCAAACGATGGACCATGTTCTGGAGTGCGGCGGAATAAACTGCACGGACGAGGACCTGACCCTTGTCACTGAGACGGCCATCACAAGCATCTAGAGATGGAGGGACATTATATGATCTATGGAGGAGACACGAACGAACGAGTTGACAGCGGAGATGATGGCCGAAACTATTTGACTGAACTTAGTGCTGATGACTGGGGTAAATACTGTGCTTAGACCAAGGATGGTGATCATGGTTTAAACCAAGCACTGTAACATTATAGCTACTCTTTGGCAGCCACATTTCTATGCAGGCTTGTGTAAAAAAAATATTTCAAAACAAGCCAGTTTTGTTTTAAAGGTACTGCTAATAAGTGTAGCTTCTTGGACTGGTTCCAAACAAACAATCAAACTGCTCATCAACAACAGTCACAAAACTATCAGCATTGTTAGCTGACATATATTAGCTAATATCTGCAACAACTGTTATGGCCATTTCTAAAAGAGATAACGTTTCACTCTGCTAGTGCTATCATCGAGGAGGTGATGGCCGGAACTGCCCCTGACGCTCCCCCTGCAAGCTTCCGGAAGCCAGCCAACTTGATCCAGGAGCTGATGTCTTTACCATTCCTGCCCCAAGAACACATCTGAGCTTCGTTTGACAAGATCAAGTCCAAGGTCACTGAACCACTTCTGACGCAGTTATTCAAGTACATTCAAGATACGTGGCTTGACAGCAATGTCTAGCCACCACTGACTGGTCAATCGTCAAGCATAGCAGCAGGACCAACAATGATGTTGAGGGATGGCATCGGAGGCTCAATTGCAAAGCTGCTAGAGATGGACTGTACAAGCTCATCCCCTGCTCCACAATAGGCCAAGCTGATCAACCTTCAGATGGTGCTTGTACGAGAGTCTAAGATGTGCAGAAACCAACGACAGAGAACAAGACAAGTGGAGGGGCGAATCGTCAAGATGCGGGACTACATGCACAGGACACCCAAGACATTGGCCCTCCTTGCGGCATGTAGCCATCTTCACAGACCAGTCATGTAAACTCAACCAATCCTCTTCAGGACCACTCAAAACAAACAGTCATTTTCAGGACCAATCAAAAACCAAATGGCCCTTTTCAGGGCCACACATTTTCACAAAAGAGAATTTGATGTTGTTTGTATCAAAGAGGATGTGCAGTCCAATAATGTGTATCTATTGGATCAGAGTGTTGGGTCTTGTGCTTGATTGTTAAAGGAAAATATAGGACCACAGTTTAAGAATATTTCTGATCAACCAGCCACAACCTGCTGTTGTACTTGATGGAGAAGAAGTTCTGACAGGAAGGATCCAAGAAAATATGTTATCTAGTAATGACTATCTGTTGTGTAGTGGGAGTCACAGGTTTAATTGATTGAGATTTGTGTTCAATGTGTCGGATGATGAGGTAAACACCTTTGCCCTTTCAGCAAAAACGTTCAAAGGAGGAATGTGACAACAAAGCTCAAGTGGGCATGTTGGTTTAGGAGGAAAAGCCCGTTGCAAAGTGGTATCTTCTACCGGTATATCATGAATACAGAATATACTACAAACCCTCAATTTATCAAAGACTTCACATATGATATGATGTACATGTACATATAGGTTTCCAATGCTCAGAATCCTACGTAATCCTGGAAAATGTTCTTGCAGAAGAAATGGAGAGCAAACATCCAGATTCTTTGTGATCCAAGCAACAAACGACAAAGAACAAAATGGCGGCAAAGATTTGTTTCAACCTTTGGAAAAATCCAATCACATTGTCACTTTTTCAAAAGTGGATATATTGCCAACCCTAGCCACTGAAGCGTAGTAAAGCATGAATAAAGTCACTGAAGCATGGCGCAGCTGGGTGTCTCCTGAGCTGCCCAGCCGGCCATGTGTTAGTCTTGAGAACAGCACCTTTAATACAGTAAACACCTTGTGTTATTGTATCCGTTCCGTCGACTCCCAAGACTCAACCCAGCCAGCCTTGTCGGAATCTCCTCGGTAAGACAGCCAAATACAACATCGACTTCTGTCGAGGTTGAACCCTCAGTTGCTAACTTTGACATGCAACAAAAGTTGCATAGTGAAAGCCAGCCAAATGTACACTGGTCGGAGAAATGTGGACATTTAATATTCCAATACAAGTATTTAACAATTGTTGACTGCTGTGATGTGGGATATGCCTTTTTAACACCCGCAAAGCACCTAAGGAGAAGCCGGCTATGTGCCCATAAGGGGAGGAGGGCAATTACAATTAAAATGTGTAGCTCTTTGCTTGTGAGGGAGATACGCACTGGTAAAAGTAAAAAATAACAAAATGTCTTCAATCCTCCAATTTAAAAAAAATGGGGCGGGGGGATGAGGACGTGGCCCCCTTTGACGTGATGCCCCCCATCCACCAACAAAAAGGGCGGGCACAAAGGTGTTAACCTCATCTTTAGACACATTCACCACTTTCTACCAAACTGCCTCTTTCTTCATACACTTCTTTCCTGAGTCGGTTTCTTTGCTTCTGTCATTCAAAACAAAATAGTTACTTGATGATTAAAGTAAGTACACAGCTACGGAGAAGACGGCTACGTGCCAGACTTTCTTTGTTTGGTACATGATGTGTCATGGGACAGGAGTTGTCAGCTCCTGCCTAGTTCTAGAGCCTTGTGCAGCATTTTCTGTGAAGCATTCCCTGGAGGAGCATAGCAGACAACAAGCTCAAGTGGGCCTGTTGGTATAGGAGGAAATGCTTGTTGCAAAGTGCCATCTTCTTAATCACGAATACATTAATATATTACAAAACTCAATTTATTAAAAGACTTTATTTTAATACAACCGATATGATGTAGGTTTCAAATGCAAAGAATCCTACGTAATCGTGGAAAATGTTCTTGCAGAAGAAATGGAGGACTACATCAAGATTCTTTGTGATCCAAGCAACACGTAAGAAGAAACAATTTGGGAGAAAGGTTTGTTTCAACATTTGACAAATCCAATCACCTGTATGTCACTGTTCCAGCAGTGGATATTTTGCCAGCTCTGACAAAGTGTTCTGAAACAATCCTCTTCCAGCATTCTCCTCTTTATTGTTTAAAACTGACATCATCGGCTACATACACTTGTTGGCAGAATTAACTAAGTCAGTTACGCATTGGTTCTCAATTTTCTACCTCTGTAGAGGTTGAAACCTGAGTTACTCACTTTGGCACACAACAATAGTCACATAGTGAAAGCCAACCAAATGTACACTGGCAGGAGAAATGTGCACAGTTAATATTTAACAATTGTTGACTGCTGTGAGGTGGATATGCCATTTTTAAAGGGACACTGCATCCTGGATGCGCCCAATTGGGCTACAAAACGTGCTTTGAACAAAATGATGTTAATCTGAAAGAACATATAAAAGTAGGATATAAACATCCACACAACTATCCTTTAACAACTGGGTGTTTTTGTGTTATTCTTGTGTTAGGCGTGCGAGAACGACTTCGGGGTCCACTTTTGCAAAACCAAAAAGTCGAGCTGCTTGGGTGCTAGTTGTGATTCCAGTCAGTGAGATATTCCTTGGAAAACATTCACCAAAAAAGCGTGTGCGTTCATCGGTTGAGTGAAGAATAATTTACTAAGGGAAAAACATTACCGCTGTTTTAGATTAGTTAAAATAATGAGAAATATCCTCAACTACCGAATTAAACGTGCATACTTCCACAGCCGCATGCCGAGCTTAGCACTTCAGCTGCAGTAGCCGGTCAGCCTAGTGCAGTGCGGTGGGACTAGATAGGCCAGGTGAATGCGGTCATATGCAGCGCTAGCAGTGCATGCACGTAGTCATACATCAAAATGGACACGTGCTTAGAACATGCGCTAGAAGGTGGACGAAGAAAAAGAAAAGTTGGAAGACCCCTTCAATCTTCAGCTAACAGACGGAGGTCAATTGACAAGAAGCTACAGAGAAAGAACGACGTCAGGAGGAAAAAACACGAGATAGCAAACATCTTGAGCTTGTGTGCGGCGAGGAATATGCCCGGTGGCTGGCTTTGAGAAATGAAAGTGGCTGCCTGACGGATTCCACTTTTAGTGAAGCTGTTGCTTGACAGGTAACCATATTAGTAATTGTCAAAATTCGGAAATGTTGCATCCTGACGCCAATATTTTATCATGATATATTATATCTCGGAAGGTCGGGCATTGCAAAAGGTTGTAAAGACATTAATTTGGCACTGAGAAACATTTTAAATTTTGTCTGAAAATATTTCACGATGGCTGGAAAATTTGTGTACGGATAACCCAAAATGTCCGCCGCGTCAAATGTAAACATGTTTTTTTTTCTTTTCTCAAGAACGGTAAGACATTAGGTTGGTTTCCTTTCAACCAGATGTTCAAAACAGGATAAGTAAACAATCCAAAACATGAAATTTTTGAGAATTTCAGGGCGCAGTGCCCTTTTAACACTATAGCACCCAAGGTAGACAGTTTTGGAAATGTCATCCAGTATACAGAGGTCTGTGGATATTGATCGAGTATGACATCATAATTATTAAAGACAAGACGGCTTACGCCATTTGACGAACTGTGCCCTTGTATTGGACTTGTGGGTACGCCAATTGGCGTACTGTAAATTTACATACTGTACACCATCTTGTAATGCACTTGTGGGTATGCTTATTTGTGTACCGTACACCATGGACTTGTGGGTACACCATTTGGCATACCGTATACCATATTGTAATGGACTTGTGGGTTAGGAGGAAATGCCCACT
Source organism: Patiria pectinifera (assembly GCA_029964075.1). Lineage (NCBI taxonomy): Eukaryota > Metazoa > Echinodermata > Asteroidea > Valvatida > Asterinidae > Patiria > Patiria pectinifera. The sequence goes on along the minus strand of CM057147.1, from coordinate 29,762,394 downwards.
GCAAAGTGGTACCGGTACCTTCTATATCATCAACACACGAATACATTACAAACCACATACATGTATTTTTCAAAAAACTGTACGTCCTATATAATGAAGGTTTCCAATGCCCAGAATCCTACGTTATCCTGGAAAATGTTCTTGCAGAAGAAATAGAGGACAAAAATCCAGATTCTTTATGATCCAAGCAACAAACGACCAAGAACAGGATGATGGCAAAGGTTGGTTTCAACAAATCCGATCACCTTGACAAATACAATCACCTTGTCACTTTTTCAGCGGTGGATATTTTGCCGGCTCTGGCAAAATATTCTAAAACAAACCTCTTCCAGCATTCTCCTCTTATTGTTTAATACTGACATCATCCGTTACATACACTTGTAGGCAGAATAAACCAAGTCAGTTACACATATATTGGTTCACAATTCTCTACTTCTGTAGAGGTTGAAACCTCAGTTGCTAACTTTGACATGCAACAAAAGTTACATAGTAAAAGCCAGCCAAGTGTACATTGGTAGGAGAAATGTGGACAGGGTTTCAATGAAAGTATGATAATTTAGCGCCTGTATTACACTGTGGATTGTTTACAAACAGTATACTCAGTGTTGCCCTCGAGTGATTGTAAGAAAAAAATCACTTGGGCGGGACTCGAACCCAGGACCTCCAGCTTACTAGCGCAGACGTCTTACCACTTGACCATCATTTTCTGAAGAGTTGACAATGGGCATTTCTGCACAAGAATGGCATTTCAATATGCTCACACAGGGGGAAACATTCTCAAATTTGAGCCAGCAATTTCTGCAGCAGTATGGGTCGATTGGGACGAGCAGTGTACAAAAGGAAGAAAAAGCTGGTTGCAGAATGGCCATAAACAAGTGTAAATCCCCAAATCTGTCATTTTCAGATGAGCTCACCAACAGTCTTCATCCAATGAGCAGGAACAAACCATCACTGAGGGTCTGGAGCTGTGGAAGTCCATTCTACCTGAGCAATGTTTTGGAGGCAGAGGAGAGCAGGGACCGGCGGTGTTCATCACTGATGACTGTCTCTCGGAGAGAAAGTCTCTTCACGCAGCCTTTTTTTCATGCCACCCTTCTCCTTTGCACCTTCCATGTTTTGCAAGCAGTGTGGAGATGGGTCTGGGCTGCAAATCATAGTATCGAGAAGGAGCATTGCCAGAGCTTGTTTACCTATGCCAAGCTGATGGTTTATGCCCCAAGCATCAGTGCAGTTCAAGAGGCCTTCACCAAAACCCTTGCTTGACCCTCTTGTTGTCCGGTAATTTTGTGAGTATTAATTATTTTTTTCCCAGAAAGCAACAATTGCTTGGCAAAAACCTTCGCTGTGTACATGTACATGTAATCAGCAAGGTGCAATTTGACTCAGCTCTTTGCATGGGGAAGACCAGCTTATTTAAAAGACGTGAGGTTTAGGCTGTGGCATTTCGGGTGCATCTGATGATCAGGGGCTATAACACCAACAACTATGCTGAGGCGGCTATTCTGAAGGATTCCATTCTAGCGTCACCTACGTAATCCTGGAAATTGTTGTTGCAGAAGAAATGGAGGACCTTCATCCAGGTTCTTTGTGATCCAAGCAACAAATAAGAAGAGACAATTCTGACAAAGGTTTGTTTCAACCTTTGGCAAATCCGATCACCTAGTCACTTTTTTCAGCGGTGGATATTTTGCCGGCTCTGGCAAAATATTCTGAAACCACCTCTTCCAGCATTCTCCTCTTAATGTTTAATACTGACATCATCCGCTACATACACTTGTAGGCAGAAAAACCAAGTCAGTTACGCATATATTGGTCCTTAATTCTCTACTTCTGCAGAAGTTGAAACTTAGTAACTCACTTTGACATACAACAAAAGTTACAAAGTAAAAGCCGGCCAAATGTACACTGGTAGGAGAAATGTGGACATCTAGAAATGTAGACAACGAGAAGCAACAACCACACACCGGTACCCAACAGCAACCACCTGCAGAGGCAGATAGTACAGAGTTTACATCCATATAGATGTTGACCACACATTAGGTGGCCTACTGTTTAAATGCGTTTTCAGGTATCGTGTAAACATGCGTGAATCATGCTATATTACTTACTCTTGATTGGTTTTGTGTTGATATTATGAAAGTCTGTCATAAAACAACACAGGTGGGATGTTTATTTAGACATTTTTTCCCTTTCTGCATCAACAGTATGGGCGATTGTTTACAATCCTGTCGATTTCCCCTCGAAGACCACTTGAACAAGATACGTGAGAACTAAGTGGATGAGGTCCGTAAAAATTCTATTTGTTTTTTAATTTGATCTACTGAAAAAAAAAACCAAAAAAAAAAAAAAGTGCTGACAAGTCGAGACAAGCATATCGCTCTTTGTGACATAGGGCTATGTTTTTATGCCTTCCGAATTGCTTGAAGAAAGAGATGACAATGAAGATGATATATCCCACATCTACAGAGAGAACTGGGGGACCATCAGATCACGCAGGCCTACTCACCGGAAGACCGATACAAGACATTTACAATATCAGAATGACGCCACCTGGCGTCAATATGAGAAACATTCTAGAGGCATTTTTCAAGCGGTTGACCTGTCGTGCAAAAAGTAGCTTTTTTTTTTGCATTTGTATTGCGCCATACAAAAACTGGTGAACTGAAGAACTTTCATCTAAGAGACAACAAAGCTAGTTTCACGCGTACTCCGTTTACTGTTGGCTCTCCGCAAGATCTTAAACAGTTAATCGCTCATTTTGAGGATGTAGACATCTTGGAAATCCTGCGGCAAAACGCCTCAACACTAAATGGACAGTAGTGTCAATCACCAATGTGGCAGCATGATGAACAAAATGCCGGAATACATCGCCAAAAATGGAGGTGTAATGGGGCTTACCCACAATGGCCAAGTATATGACGACAACCTCTGGCATGTCTGGGTTTTTTGTCTTGCACTCCATCAAAAAGGAGATCTCAACACACTCCAGAGATGCAAGCAGCATTTGGCGAACACATAGGCTATCAGTAAGAAAGTAGACAAGGAAATGACCTCAGACGATCTGTTCAGAGGTGAAACTCGGTTCGAAATTAATGTCCAGGTATACAGGCTCAGCGATCCAGAAACTGATCCCACTGACGATACTCCCCCAGACAAGAGTTTACTTGGTTCGTCAACCCCTGTGCAACTACCCCAGTACCCTCTATGTGTATTTGTATGAAGATCACTGTTCATACATTTCTGACCTGCAAAAGTACAGCAGAAATTACGAGTGTACAAAGTGCAGAACAGTTTTTACAAGATCATCCAACCTTCAGCGTCACCCACGTGCAATTTAAACGTAAAACACAAATTCGCAGATGGAACGTACATGTACCTGTAACTGTTGGTGAGTGAGTCTAAGCTTGCCACTTGGTGGCACTCTCCACTTCTCTTGAGGGCGCTCTCCATTTCTACTATAGACACATGGTCCTTACTACTGATGACACATTGTCTTTGTTCTAAATTCTTGATTCATACTCTTGCCAGTATAATTTGATCATCCCTCCACCCCAGGACCCGAGAAAGTTTGATTATTGGGGAACTTTATATGATTACAGTTTTTGTGCCATCTAAGTGCAATTTAGGTGAATTTAGGGCCAGATTTTCATGACATTATTTGCATGAGATAATTACTGCTACGTGCACTATCACTGTGCAGATGACCTTTGACCTTATATTTTCTATGGTTTATTGCTACTAATTTCTGATGCACATTATAGATCAGTGTTTTTCCTTTATTATAAGATATCTTGTAATCTAATTAGATTAGTTGTTTGTATTCTTTTAAGAGTTAGTTTTGTTTTGCTTTATTGCAGTTTTTACGTGATCTGTGATTTGTGATCCGTGACCTTGAACCTGTGATTCGGTGAATCCATGAACCAGAATAAATCCAGGGAGCAGCTACAATGAACAAAGTGCATAGACAGAGTGGACATTACCAAGTTACTGATTGAACATTCTGAGTAAAGCACGCTTTGTGAATTAAATACAGTATGAAGTGCAACTGCCACAGTACCACTTGCACCCCAACATCTTCAAACTTTTGGATGAAGAAAGAATCTGCTGGACGAAGACTTCAATTTTTTTTCTGTATCGCAGTACCTGCAATTTTGAAGGCTAGCTGGTTTGAACAAATGTCACAAAACAATGACCAGGCAACAAAACTGAATTGAGGCAATTGTAGCAAGCTTCTCAGCGTGAGTTTAGCAAGTAACGTGCCGGATTTTGAAAACGCAACATGTTTCGTGTCCAAAGAACACCCTTCTGACCTGTTGGAACAGATGGTGGAACACCTTCACCGCATTAGCCTATTTGCTGCTGGAAGAGAAATACCAATGAGTGTTTGAGGATTTGGACGAAATGTTCATAAAATGGACCCCTGGTATAAAACTTGCTTCTCATTACTAGCTAACTATGATTGTTTTTATTGGAACAAAATCACTGTTTTTCATAGCAGGCTGACTAAAGCTATATAGAGGAACATTCCAGCGGTAGCGGCGAATATCCACCTCTGGATGACATTCTCGCTGCCCAGGAGGAGCCCGGCATAGAGCCCGGCAAAGCCTATCACGTTACTGATCAGGCTACACAGCATGGCCTTCCTGAATAGTCAAACTTCTGATCTTCGATGATTTGGATCGTCTTCAATCAAAGCTCACACCAGGAAAATACCTGAAGATAACTCAGTATAATGTCACGGAGGAAACAAACAAAACAAAGATAAAGCTCCATCAGAAGTCCAAGGTAAGACATTAATGTTACACTCTAAACAACCGTTGAATCTATATAAATCTTTATTTTAATATACAAACGAATCATTTTGAATGCCCCTCTCTATACAAAACTGTCTAGTCGATTGATGAATGTTGATAATAGATTTGCAATGTATACACAATCCTGTCGATTTCTCCCTCAGAGACCACTTGAACAAGCGTCTGTATGTGAGAAACAAGTGGATGAGGTATGTAAAAGATCTATTCGATTTCTTTCAGTTGATCTACTGAAAAAAAAACAAAAAAAACAACGAATGACTGCTGACAAATTCAGACTTGCCTATCGCTGTCCGTGACATAGGGCTATGTTTTTAGGCCTTCCAAATGGCTTGAAGAAAGAGATGAAAATGAAGATGATCTATCCCACATCTACAGAGAGAACTGGGGGACCATCAGATCACGCCTACCCACCGAAAGACCGATACAAGACATTTATAACATCAGAATGTCGCCACCTGGCGTCAATATGAGAAACATTCTGCAGGCAGTTTCCAAGCGGTTGGCTTGTGCAAAATCAGCATTTCCTTTGGATTTGTATTGCGCCATACGGAAACGGGTGAACTGAAGTACTTTCATATAAGTGACAACAATGCTAGTTTCACGCGTACTCCGTTTACTGTTGGCTCTCGGCAAGATCTTGAACAGCTAATCGCTCATTTTGAGGATGTAGACATCTTGGAAATCCTGCTGCAACAACGCCTTGACACTAAATGGACAGTAGTCTCTCTCACCAATGTGGCAGTATACATGAACAATATGCCTCAGTTCTACAACAGTGCTCGTGTAAACCTGCCGAAATACACTCCCAACAATTGAGTTGTTATGGGGCATACCCACAATACCCACAACGGCCAAGTATATGACGACAACCTCCATATCTTTAAATGCTTGCACTCCATCAAAAAGGAGATTTGGACGCACTCCAGAGATGAACGCGGCATTTGACAACCACGTTTGAACAGGTTATCGGTAAGAAAGTAGACAAGGGAATGACCTCAGATGATCTGTCCAAGGAGTGAAACTCGAAACTGATCCCGCCGATGATGCTCCCCCAGACAAGAGCTCACCTGGTCTGTTTACCCTGTGCAACTACCCCAACACCCTCCACATGAATGTCTACAAAGATCACTTTTCATACATTTCTGACCTGCAAAAGTACAGCAGAAATTATGAGTGTTTAAAGTGCAGAACAGTGTTTACCAGATCATCCAACCTTTAGATCATCCAACCTTCAGCGTCATCCACATGCAATTTAAATGTAAAACACAAATTCGAAGGTGAAACGTACCTATTGCTACTTTTTTACTGATTTTCCTTTATTATAAGATATCCTGTACTCTAATTAGAGTAGTTGTTTGTACTCTTCTAACAGATAGTAAATTGTTTTGCTTTATTGCAGTTTTTACGTGATCGGTGATCTGTGATTTGTGATCCGTGCACTTGAACCTGTGATTCGATGAATCCATGAACCAGAAGAAACATAATAAATCAAGGGAGCAGCTACAATGAACAAAGTGCATGGACAGAGTGGACATTACCAAGTTACTGATCGAACATTCTGAGTAAAGCACACTTTGTGAATTAAATACAGTACAAACTGCAACCGCCACACTACCACTTGCACCCCAACATCTTCAAACTTTTGGATGAAGAAAGAATCTGCTGGACGAAGACTTCAATTTTTGTCCGTATCGCAGTACCTGCAAGTTTGAAGGCTAGCTGGTTTGAACAAATGTCACAAAACAATGACCAGGCAACAAAACTGAATTGAGACAATTGCAGCAAGTTTCTTAGCGTGAGTTTAGCAAGAAACATGCCGGATTTTGAAAACGCAACATGTTTCGTGTCCAAAGAACAACCTTCTCACCTGTTGGAACAGATTCATCGCATTAGCCTATTTGCTGCTGAAAACTATCTCTTCCTAACTTTACTCAAAGATGTCTACTTCAGCCTCATCGATGAGACCAACAAAGACTTTTACTACACAATCAAGAAAAACAACGTGGGTGAGCCATCCATCGTGTTCCAGCCGCACATGAAAAAGGCAAGACCTACAACTGCAGAGACACCAAAACCAGTATCACGGGTGTTATTGGCATGGGCACGTATGCGAACTCAATCCGCTTGCATTCAGTACTGTCAAAAGCCTTTCATGTATTTTTGATAGTTTGAATGATATACATGTAATAAAAAGCCATGGATTTTGTGTCATAATGTGACATAAACATCCAGGTCCTGCTTAGAGAACTTATGAGAATGCCTTGAATGATGGTAAGGCAAGGTGCCTCAAGATGCCGGTAGTGGTGAGGCGTGGGGACGAGACGTCCCAACCACACGTGGAGACTGCACCGTTAGAAGAGGCCCCAGAGCCAATGCATGTTGACACGTCAGTGGCAAAGAATGGAGCAGTGGTGGTGCTGTCACTTTCTCTAAGTTCAGTTTCACTTTCAGAAAACGGGACGCCGGCACCACCACCGAGGACTAGCTCAGGAGGGAAGTCCACCAGGGCACTCAAAGCCCCGAGGAGGGAACCCCCTGCAGCCCCCGGAGACAGAAGAACTCATATCAGATGAGAGTGATGCCGAGGTAGAACAACAATGTGACCCTTCCAGAAAGGCTCCGGTTGGGTTTCTGAACAGTGAATCGTTGATACCGGGTCAGGTTGTGAAGGTGACTGACACGTTCACCTTTTCAAGCTCCACAGGGCAGACAGAAAACGGGACGCCGGCACCACCACCGAGGACTTGCTCAGGAGGGAAGTCACGTCAGATGAGAGTGATGCTGAGGCAGAGCGACAATGTGACCCTTCCAGAAAGGCTCCGGTTGGGTTTCTGAACAGTGAAACGTTGATGCCGGGTCAGGTTGTGAAGGTGACTGAGACGTTCACCTTTTCAAGCTCCACAGGGCAGACAGAAAACGGGACGCCGGCACCACCACCGAGGACTAGCTCAGGAGGGAAGTCACATCAGATAAGAGTGATGCTGAGGTACAGCAACAATGTGACCCTTCCAGAGAGGCTCCGGTTGGGTTTCTAAACAGTGAAGCGTTGATGCCGGGTCAGGTGGTGAAGGTGAATGAGACGTCCACCTCTTCAAGCTCCACAGGGCAGACATACCCTTCATGAATCCAGAGAGAGGGAGTACCAGGCAATATTTCTCAAGGGGCTTCAAGCGGACAATTCACCGTCCAAACCCACAAGGGTGTTTGAGATTAAAACTACAGCAGGAGGAACGAAGGTTGCCAGACATTGTTAGCATTACAATGTCTGGTACAAGGAAGAGTCCATCGCATTACAGAGACTGCCAAGCGTACAACCTACTACCCGAATGGGACACCAGCGATGACAAAGGTCTAGGACGTGCTCTTCACCGCTGGACTGGAGGTGTAGTCACCATAGATGGTATCATGAATAAAATAATAGAAGTTCCAAATTAGATAGATGAGTTTATTTTTTAGCTTTTCACTTAAGTAAAGCTTTCTTTTATATTAAAGTTTATTGATGCTAAAGTACTTGATTGACTGTGAAATTCTACAAACAAAATGTTTTTGTTTATTTTCATCTTGCCGTACAAAAAATCAGTACGATTGGTTTTACTTTTGATAAGATTTCTCATATAATGTGGTGCTTAACTACATGTACTTTATAAAGGATAATGTAAATTCCAGGTTCTAAAGAATTTCAGTGGTTTCAAACTTTATACCAGAAAACTTTGGAGATTGTTTCAATTTCAATTACACATACGGATGCATTTTTAGAGAAGAAATATTGCTTTAATTTTGTGTAGCTTGATTTTGATTATAATACATATAATACAAATGCACAAGCAACTTGATGTCGTCTAGGAGGGTTGCCGGCTTGACTCGAGTTTTGAAAGAAACTTTTTCAAAGTGATATTTCGACGGCATTAAGATCACTGTACTAGTTTTGCACTCAAACAAGATTGCCAAAATTTATTTTACTTCAGGGCGATGATTAGTGAATGAAGATTTCCTACCAGGCAATTTTCTACAAGAGGACATTACGAGAAGTAAACAACAGCATTTACTGATGGCTTGAGATTAACAACTGGAGTCTCTGTCTGTGGCCAACAGGTGGAACATTGATGGAACATTCAAGGTAGTAAAGGCACCGTTCAAGCAACTAGTGTCCTTTAATGCCTTTGTGTCTAAAGATGAGGAAGCAAAACAGATTCCACTTGCCTTCATCCTAATGTCAAGCAAGAAGAAAAGAGATTATAAGGCAGTGCTTATGGTACTAAAGGCATGCCTTCCTGATGACATACATTGTGTAGAGTAGGTACAAATGTACAAGAGTTGACATTAGGTGCAGTCGCCCAAAAATCTTTGGTAGTGCTTTATTCAAGGGCCATTCAAAATTTTTGATCGTTTAAAATTTCGATTTTGTTTTCTGGAAATTGTGAGTGGGTGAGTCAAGCTAAATAATCAAAATTCACTTTCCATTGAAAGAAAGAGCCCCCCCCCCCAAGCTAGATCTTCTGACTGAACTACGTGCAAGCATAGCGTGTTTCGTTTCCACTTTCGTCCCATGTATGTAAAGTGTGTATAGACCCACTGCGTGAAACACAATGGAAGGAAGTGTTTTTTTTTTCAGTAGACTTGGAAGACAGGCCTTCGTAGCGGTTAGGCCGTGCAGAGGCATCAGGGTACAGGGTGTTATTGCGGGTGTCGATTACCAATCGCTATAAAAACTGGACTGTTCAACCACTGCCCGATTCTGCCCAAACCTGATCTTTCTCAGCTAGCTCACATGACAGTCACAACCTCGTATGTCACATGTCATCCACCCAATCCAGAAAACGACAAAACCACGGCCATCTTTGCGGCTTCCAAGACTGCAACCTGTCATTCCCAACAGCATATCTGAAATACAGCAAATCTGCAGGGCACCAGTGCTAAAGGGGCAGACCAACAGCTTCATCACGCCATCACTGAACTGGACACACATGCGCCTGGGTGTAATGTTCTAGTATACGGTAAGTACATGCAAGTGCATGTGCAAGTGCACGAAAATAGGGGTGGGTGGGTCAAAATAATTTGAAAAAAATTCGCAATTTAAAAACATTGAACATTTTGAATGGCCTCTTACACAATAATTGGTAACTCAAATTTCTGGTCATGCCGGTAGCTCATGATGGAGCACCTATTGCCGCTAAAATGAGGTGTTAGCTCGGCCTAAAGGCCTTTCATTTCTCCCTACACGCAAAATAGAGCAAAGGCTGTGACCTGGTAAAAACAACACAGAGAATCCCTCCCAGAAAAAATTTGTGATCTTGACATTACAGGCTCAAAACGTCAACAATGTTACTAGTTTTCAGTCAACAAGGTTATTATTTTTTTCCGTCAAATGTTTAAAAAGAGTTCAGATATCAGTCATGGAAACCGACAACAAGACAAACGGTTGCTCTCACCTGAAAAGTTTGTGTTATTTTATTTACAGAAAAATCTGTGTTGGTTTAGAAGTACATCACTGCAGCTGAAGAGGTGCATGTCATGAGTGAGGACTATCCCGCAGACGGTGACGAAGGGGACGCTGTGTTTTTGAGGAGTAGCCTCCACAAACATCTCAAGAGCCCCAAAGGAGCCGATAAGACTACCTTAGGTTCTTCATTGTTAGTGAAGAGGGGACAATTTTAGATTGTTCTGTTTCATATATTAAGTTAACCTCCCTCCCCCTTTTTCTTAGTAGATTTCCCCCTGGTAAAACAACACTGTAATTAGACCCTTAGAACAATGAGCCTACTAATAACAGGCCATGTGCTCTGCAATCCTTTGCGAGACCCTATTCACTTTGCAGACCGGCAGTGGAGTGCACACTACTCACTTTTCCAAGTTTTCTATTCCTGCCTTTCCAACTTGGTCTGTTCATTCTTTGGTTGTTGAAAATGTTGTGTATTTGATTCGCAACCCACTTACCCGGTATATATCGTGTTGGACTTTTGTTTTTTTCGTTTTTTTCGTTTCGTTTTTTTCCTTAGTCCATTGGTTTGAAAGTTTGTTAGGACTCTTCGGGTTAAGAACATTTTTTTTTGGTAATTTCATCTTTTGAGGGACTTTTCTTTTTTTGTTGGAACCTTGTATTTAGGAACAATTTTCCTCTTTGACGCTTGGATTAATTTGGTTGGTTTTTTTGGTTTGTTTTAGGAGCTTTGTTTTTTTAAGTTCAGTTCCTTGGTTGAATTCCTTTTTTTGGGGGGTACTATTCGACAGTGTTTTTATAATTACATTTTAAAATAACAGTCTTGTTTGTTCCTAGGTTTACGCAGTTGCTAGTCGCAAGTCATTTTTTTGTATTTTAAAACTGTCTAGTTTTAGCTTATCTGGGTTTTGGACAACTTGTTTTTCTTTTGTTTCAACTTCATTTGGCCGATACTTTGTCACACTTTGGATTTCTTTTTTTTTTGGTTTTGTTGCCTTCAGATTCATTAAAATTTTTGTTGTTTTTTTGTCGAGAATTTAATATCAGTCGTTTGTCTCTATTTATTTATTCTCCTTGCGTTTTTTCCCTACTCGATCAATTCAATTTTTTTTTAGCAAGTGAGTTCCCCAACTCTTTTTATTGTTTTAGCTTGATTAAGTCTATTGTGCCACTTTTCTGGGCTACATTTTTTTCTTTTTGGTGGAGAATCCGGGTAGGAATTATTTTCTTCTAGAATTTAGCCAGGATTTTATTTGAATAGAGGCAGTTTTCTTTTGGTAGCTTTAAGTCCAACACGGTATCTTAAGTTGGGAAGCGGAGCAGTACCAATGACAGAGAAGCAAAAGATGTTGGTGCCAACAGCCATGACACCAAGCACTCCCCCGAGACTAATGCCCTATTTCTACGGCGAGACCTCTCCTTCCCACCAAAGCCCTAAGGTGAAGGAGACAGACAGCTTCCCAGCTCAGCACCATCAGCCAGCCTGTCAACCGGTGACCACTTCACCCTTACACCTTGCCGACTTTGACCCCGACCCTGCCAGACCTGAAGACCGACAGCCCCCCACTCTTCAACCGAGGATGCTCACCACCCACCAAGAGCGTGCAAACTTTCACCGGCAAGGAGAAACATGGTCCCCGCCTGGAAGATTGGATTCGGGATGTAAGATTCCTTCTCGAGTCTAAAGGCACTACCCCAGGAGCCCTCCAATTTCACGAGGTGGTACGGCACACCGGAGGAAGAGCGAGGGACGTCCTACTCAATCTGGAAAGTAGGACCCCCAATGGCGTAGACGCAGAGGTGGCTTTCGCGGAGCTCCTTGAGGAGTACGGAGAGGATAAGAATGCCCCGTCTCCCGTGGCAAAATTCTACGCCAGGGTGCAGCGAGGGAACAAGACTCCAATGGAGTACGCGATTGCATTGGAATCAACACTGAGGGAGGTCGAGGAGGCAAGGCGACGCCATGGACAGAAGTCGACAGAGGAGGAGAGCCGTGACAGAATGTTGTCGACACAGTTCATGGTTGGTTTGACAAATCTGCGATACAAACAGAGGTTGGCGCCAATGCAGCCCAGGTTCATGGCCTTCCGGGATGTGCGCCGGGAATTGCACATCATCGATGAGGAGAGACAAGAAGCGGAGACAAGACGACAGCAGACATCCTTGTTTTCGATGAACGAGGTTGCTCAAAGCTTGGCCCAAGTAAAATGCCAGTTGTAAAGATGTAGAGAAGACAGCCCAACCTGTGAAGCAGGACATCCCGGTCCACCCCTGCCAAGCAACTCCAACCCACCCCTTCTCCAGCAAACGCTGACGCAGCAATTGGATGAGATGAAATCGATGTTTCGTGAGCAGATGCAGACACTAGGCCAGGTTCTGAGCGAGCAGCGGCACCGAGGACAGCGACTACAGGTAGGGCAGCTTGAAGCGGCAGTATTTCAGCCAAGACACGATTGAAGAACCTTGCAATGGAAGCGCGGCCCTCCTGTGTTACCTTCCACCAACCTGTTGAGGTTCAAGTCATGCCATCAGGGACAGCAGCCCATGTATCATGGATAAGTAAACTCTAATACGTTCCAGCAACTAGAATCCTTGCATGCCATGGTGTCTGAAGATGGCAAAACAAAGAAAGGTTTTGCCCTGATCATGTCAAACAAGAAGAAACGAGATTAAAGGCAGGCTTATGGTATTAAAGGCATGCATCCCTGACGACATCAAGGTATGAGAGTTCATGTTAGATTTTGAGGCTGGTCCACTGCTGACTGATCGTACAAGACCTCTCCTGCAATTCCTAAGAATATTCTTGATTAACGAATGAAGATTTCCTACCAGGCAATTTTCTACAGAAAGACATTGTGAGGGGCAAAGTCTGGCAAACAACAGCACAGATCTACTGATGGCTTGAGATTAACAACTGGAGTTGCTGTCTGTGGTTAAACAGTGGTACACTGATGGAACATTCAAGGTAGTAAAAGCACCGTTCAAGCAACTAGTGTCCTTTCATGCTTTTGTGTCCAAAGGTGGGGAAACAAATCTGGTTCCACTTGCCTTCGCCCTCATATCAAGCAAGAACAAAAGAGATTATGAGGCAGTATTCATGACATGATTGTAAAAAATGAAAGGCGTTTAAAGGTCGATGTTGTTTTTTCTGGAAAGGTAAAGCACAGTTCACAAGAGAGGCGGGCACGATTTGTGCGTAATATGAAACGAGAGTCCCTCAAGGAGCTACTAAAATACAAAAAAACCAAGGAGGGAATATCTTGACAGCCTCAATCGTTTGACCGACAGAGAATTTCAATCAGGATGCCGGGACAATGCTCCAAATAAAGACGTCTTACAGAAAATAAGTAGCGAGGCAAAAACTTGTACAGAGTCAGATAAGAATGAAGTGCAAAGCGTCATAGATATGTACTTAAAGCAGACTGATAATAACAAGAAAATTGGTGGCATCATTCGATTCTTTTCGGTTTGCCCACCTTCTATCATGCTTTTTTTCCGAAGATAGCCTTAAAATCTATCACTATATTTGTCAAAAGGGTGTGATTTATTTTGATGCAACTGGCTCTATAATGCAGAATAACACAAAACTAGCCAGCGGATAAATATATCAATTGTATGACTTGGTAATTCGTCACCCTCTTAAGGGATCTCCTCCTCTTGTCCTCGCATCATTACTAACCAACAGCCACAATGCAAGCCCAATTTGTAATTTTTTGTATTCTTTTTTGCAATCCAATGGATTTTTTTGCAAGCCATGGTGTCCGAAGATGGCAAAACAAAGCAGGTTTTGCCCTGATCATGTCAAACGAGAAGAAACCAGATTAAAGGCAGGCTTATGGTATTAAAGGCATGCATCCCTGACGACATCAAGGTATGAGAGTTCATGTTAGATTTTGAGGCTGGTCCACTGCTGACTGATCGTGCAAGACCTCTCCTGCAATTCCTAAGAATATTCTTGATTAACAAATGAAGATTTCCTACCAGGCAATTTTCTACAGAAACACATTGAGAGGGGCAAAGTCTGGCAAACAACGGCACAGATCTACTGATGGCTTGAGATTAACAACTGGAGTTGCTGTCTGTGGTTAAACAGTGGTACACTGATGGAACATTCAAGGTAGTAAAAGCACCGTTCAAGCAGCTAGTGTCCTTTCATGCTTTTGTGTCCAAAGGTGGGGAAACAAAACTGGTTCCACTGGCCTTCGCCCTCATATCAAGCAAGAACAAAAGAGATTATGAGGCAGTATTCATGACATTAACCCCTCGCGTACGGGAAGCGGCCATGGCCGTGGACTGATTTAAGTCTGTGTGGCGCTCTTCAGACAAAGGCTTGCTTGCCTTGGTCTGGAAAGACAAGAAAGATGTACGCATGTTGTCTACGATGCACACAGCCGCAATGGGGGACTCCGGCAAGCGCGACCGGAATAACAAGCCCATCGAGAAGCCCAAATGGAGTTTTATCTCTGGTTTTTAATACAGTGGGTTTTTTGAGGACTGTGTTTCTGTGTTTAGTGAATGAAATTGCATTGAATATCTGTATAATAATTGTTTGTAATTAAACAATTAAAGAGCCAGCTCCAACTGCTTGACTGCCCCTTGGCAAGCCGTACCCTATATTACGGTAATATGGTGTATATTAATGGGAGACTTTGAGACGTTGGTGGCAGCAAACACACCGGTCCTTTTCAATTGTTTACATCATGTTCAAGCTAAAGCATGCATGCTCAATATGACGCAAACAATGGAAAAAGGACAGGTGTGTTTGCTGCCACCAGCATCTCAAAAGTCTACCATTGGCTTGTGTTCATAGGAAAGGCGGTATCATCAGAATAGACGCTGCCTTTCAAGCATATGAGCATGACAGATCCTTTTTTCTGCTTGTAGTTTGAAATGGCTAAGAAGACATGGAAAAATATAGGTTTTGTTTTGTTCAGTTTTATAATAGATATCTACATGTAGTTTAATATTGGTTGTGAAGAACATGAAGAAAATTGCATGTATGTGCACGTCGTGAATACTAACCAATCAAAGAAGAGTACAAGCATGATATCACATCTCTGTGCTATGGCGTACTTGATAATATATCAACTGCCTTCACAGAAAGCCAACAGTTTGATTATCATTGTTTTTCAGGAATTGGGATACGGGGGAGGAGTTGTAACAACAAAATCCCCTGTTTCTGTACCAGGAAACCATGCACAGTCAATATGTTTCACTACAGCAAACTCAGAAGAGGCAAATGGTAAAGTCAGGGTTTTCATATGAAAACCTGACCAAATTTGATATTGACACATTACCGTATTAGTTTTGGTTTGAAACTTTCGGGTTAACATTTACATACTACATGCACATAATGTTGAAGGACCTCGGTACCATTGAAATGCTGCTGGAATTTATTCCAATTACATCAATAAGCCATTTGCGAGTTGAATTTGAATAAAATCTGGAACACTGGCTTTATAATCCAATGCTTTGCACGTGTTAACTTTGATTTCTCCTATAAACCAAAGATGTATCACTTGATTCTGGGCAAGCCTTCATGCTAGCAACCCCCAGCTCTGGTACGGTCTGGTGTCTTTGTGCCATTCTCATCCACTGTGAACGATGTATTGGTGCTGAGCGTCTCTTACGTAACAATGCAAGAGTTTGCCGCAAATCATGTGATTAGCAACAGTGTCTTTGGTCTGGAGAATTCAAAAAGTTAAAATGTGCCAAGCACTCTGAGCAAGTCAGGGTACCAGACTTTTTCAAATTTAAATCCCGAAGGGTATAGGTCACTCGCAAATGGGTTATTCATGCGATCAATTTAGAATCAACTTCAAAATTACCCATCCATCACGTTTCAAGAATAAAACAGGTTTGGCTCAAGAAGGATGGGGGTGGGTAGGGGAGAGGGTGATTTTAGCTGTTGAGAGGGAGGTTTAGCAGGTATGTGCTATTTTTGTTGCAGTTTTCCTTTTTTGCAGCTCCCCTCCAGAGAGGGGGGGAGGGGTGTTTAGACTGTTGCTAAGTTTGTTTATAAATACAAGTATGAAAGAGGTGTACTAATAGTACATATTCCTGACAGAGTAAGAGTTAAGCGTAGACTACCATGACTACACAAACCATATGCAAACAATCGGTGCTTTGTTTGTAGTTGGCATGGATACAAGATGACGATTGACCTGGCTTGACTTGGCTCTTGAATCCCTTCAAAATTTGGTCTGCTCGCAGATGTGGTTAAAATTCCTGGAAAACAACAATAAAATGTACACTTTTTTTTAAGAAAGACGCGATGTATGAAAAAAAACACTAAATAATGAACAAAAACACTGGGTAAGCATTCAAGCTGGCAAATGACATCAAATAGACATACAATTACAAGCGACTATTATTCACAAAGCTTGGAACTTTTCAGCATCATTTTGAACTCATTTTGGGACTACCCAATTTATGAAAGGGACACACCATCTTTCAAATTTGGAGCATTTTCCATTCTTGTGTAAAGCAAGCCATATATGTGAGGCGTTGGAGAAAATGAAAAAAAAAGGGGGATTTTTCTTTTCTTTACATCTTTATTGATATTTGTAATCATTGATACGTCTACTAAACATACTTTAAAGAAATAGTATAAAAAATGTGGAATACAAGTGTCTAAGTAAAAATAACTCACATCTTTCATGTTCACGAATATAAAATTCGAAACTTTAAAGGCCTTTTACTTACAGTATTTTACTTTCTGACATGTCCATAAATTCGAACTTTACACAGCCTTCAACAGAATGTCAGAACGCCTCCAATATTTCAAGGTTATTGTACAGCGCAAAACAAAAAGCTTTCTGCACAACTGTGTGGTATGCAACTTACTTTGCATGTTGAAGCTTGTTGGCTTGCGTCCGGCACTTACTTCCCCAGTAGCAGTTAGGCCTTGAGGCAATTTGACCTGGAATTCAGACATGAAACAGCAGTCGCCATAGTGTAATGCAAACAATAAGAAACCAATCCAATCAAAGAACTTACAATTCAAAATCTCATTCCCAACAATCCACGTGCACCACTTCATTTAGCAATAAAACTAATTTTGAAATTTCCTAACATGCACCACATCATAAAAAAAAAAATCCTCAAAATTTACTTTAATTTAACGGGAAATAATGAGGCTAATAGTCTTGACTAATAATAGACAGGAGATTTAAGCACTGTGTATGTATAGTCTCTCACACTTTTGAAAACCATGGTTCTTATCACAGTTTAGTCCATGGCAAGCTACATTACGTTTTAAAACGCACTAAAATGTATTAATATTTTCATCAGATTTGTAAGTACTTTTCCAGGCGACTGTGATATTTAAAGCATTTCTAATGAGTCTTACCGTATATGTTAATTAACTTTTTGATGTACCGGTATCTTTATGAGCTTTTTAAATGTGTTCTAATTACATTCAAACTAAACATTTTAATGTATTCTAGTAACATTTTGTTTTGAGCTTTTCAAATGTATTATAATAACATTGAGATTTGTATTATGTAATGCGCTCAATTAGAATGAAATATTATTGTTATTACTATTAAATGCTGATTATTAGTTAAAATGCACTCATCAAACGCAAGTGCACGCATGTCAGACTTTTGTGCACGCATGTCCGGCATTAATCATGGCTGTGATTGGTCAGAGCATTACAGGGCGGAGCTTACTGGCCCACCAAATCTTGAATGGAATCTCTGTATACAACTTACGAGGCAGATCAGAGTTTGGAATGTCCCTGCGGTACTGGTAGGCAAGTTCCTGGAAGTTCTTCAAGCCGCAGTGATAGCACAGTACGTTGGCCGAGGAGATTCTATTGATAGCTCCGTCTGAGGAAATAACACGTGCACAATTTTTAGGGTCTCGTAACTGGATTCTGTTGCTTACGCATGTGGAAAACAGTGCCTGCAGGAACGCTGTCTGAAACCACCTTCAATCATTGTATTCTTCCGAATGATACCATGTAACCTTTTCAAGCGGAATAGTTTCACAGGGTATTTGGTACCAGTGCTATCTTCACTTTGATGAAGGATTTTTTCCCAATGTGAACACCAGTTTTTCCAGAATGCATATTGGATACTTCTTGCTCACGTGAAGTTTTTAGGATGATGTGCTATTCAAGTTGCCTCACTAAGAACAAGTTATTTGCTGACCAATTTACATTAGCAAACTCATTCCGTTGTTCTAGCCCGTAATGCAATGCAACTTCATTACGAAAGTCGCATTCAAATCTGTGTTCAGGCTAGGGTTTTGATATAATGTCAATGTACTACACAAAATCCACAGCCATAAGCATCAATTTACCTTGGCAGACGTATTCCCCAGAATCTAACTTGGCCATACAGGAATCTAATACATCCTTCCAGGTAAGGTCCTTCCTTTTAAGGTAATCCTAAGTGAAAACAAACAAATAGTCAAACAAGAAAAGAAAAAATGATTACAAAACACTGAAATATTAAGGGCCAATCTCAATTCATACCTAAGAGAAGTTTTGGACAAGTGTTGGACATTGTGTCAGGTATAAATTGCAGGAGTCTGAACAACTTCCCCGCAATCTTCCCGCAATGAAGTTACCAGTATTGGTGAGTCAAGCAGTTGCTAATGAAAAGTTTCCCGGAACACGTTTGGGACATACATGTATGCAGAGTTTCTTCCAGTCAAAGTGAGTGATTCTACCCGCAACTTGTCCAGAACTCGCCCTGGATATGAATCGAGACGGGCACAAACAAGATAAAAAATGGTGATTCAAGCATACAATTACATGTATATACTTTGTAGGACATTACAGACTAGGAGTTTTTGATTATTTTCTCTGAATATTAATTAGAAATCATGGTTAATTGGCTCTGTCACGAACATTCCACTTCCTTTCTTATACTGGAATTGACCAATACATAATTTGTAATAGTAACGTCTTTGTGTATCTGTGTTGGGAGTTGTGTGTGCTTCGAGGAAGAACTTGTTCAGTGAACGTTTCAAACAGTATGCTGCGTGTGTTGTCAAGATCAAAAGTCGTATCCTCTCTGAGTGATCCCCGTTTGCTATTTGCCAGGTTGGCAGCACTGTTAACGTTGCTAGCATTGTGACTCTGGGCATGATCCCTGGCTACATGGCATATGGGTTTACAAGGGCGAGTCAAAAAAAGCGAAACCCAAATGTCGGGACTATTGTTTAAGTGAAGTTCTGCAAGTGGCACTTTGAAAATCTAGGATACGAAAGCGCAATTCATAAACTTTCTTTTAGTACAAGAATCATTCAAATCACTTGTACTTTTCAAGTTACGGAATTTTAAACACAACCACCGTTTTAAAGTTCTGTCCACGGATCACAAAAAAAGGTGTGCGTTCTTTCAGCAAAACAAAACAATTCACGCACATCCCTATGTGATTTGCTTTTGTTTTGCTGAAAGAACACTGACATTCTTGTGATCCGTGGACAGAACATTAAAACGGTGCTTGTGTTTAAAATTCCATAACTTGAAAAGTACATGAGTGATTTGAATGATTCTTGTACTAAAAGAAAGCCTATGAATTGGGCTTTTGTATTCTTGATTTTGAAAGGGCTACATGCAGAACTTCACTAAACAAAGGTCCCGACATTTGGGTTTCGCTTTTTTTGACTCACTCTGTATGGCTTCTGACCAGCCCCCTCCCCCTTGAACAAACATAGGGCTGGATGGCCCAGTAGGTAGAACACCAAATTTCAATTTGGAGGTTGCAGGTTCAAACCCCGCTCTAGTTAACTTCTTTGTGCAACTTTCAAATATCACTTAAACATGAACAAAGAACTTTACTACCATGGAAATTGAAATTGGGAACACAGATCTATGGAATGTTAGTGAAATTTGTCATTTTTCTAAGCTCGTTGCTGTGGATGGAGAAAGTACAGGGCAGCCGTACTCCAATTTCCTGGTCACAGCTCTTGTATTCTTACCTTTAGTATTTCTGATTCGTAGGTATTTTTGAGAATGAGGCTATCCAGGCACTTCTTTCCAAAATGCAAATCTGAAAGAACAGAATAGAATAAAAATGAACAAAACCACGATTTTGGTGCTTTTAAAAAAAAATGTATTTCTTATTTTTGTTTAGCCTGCTGTGTCCATAAACGTCAAGTGTAGCTGTCACTCCTACCTTGAAATTCATTCAGGCATCCGTTACAGTCTATCTTCTTGCAGCCCCAGTAACGATGACAGAAGAAATTCCCACAAACATCACCTGAAATGAAATGGCGGGAAAAAAGACGTGTTCAGTAAAGCTTAAATTTGAACAAATCCTAAAAAACATGACCGCAAAACAATGTTAAAATTTGTAAAGAAATAACAAATTGATGTCACATTTGTTAAAGAGGTTGTGGAATGCTCGAAGACATTTCCGTCATTTTTCGGGTATATGTAGCCCTAAGGTGTGATGAAATAAAAACGACTATTGTGTTTGTCATGAAATGAGTACAAAAGGTACTTCTGAGAGCTGTTTTTCAGGTCCTGTTTCGACCCGAACGTGCAATTTGTGTAAAAGTCGTCGTTGGGGGCAGCAAACAAAACATGGTATATCGTGACGTAATAAACAGGACTCCCGATGCAGCGTAGTATAAACGAGTCCTGTTTATTACGTCACGATTTTTCTCATTTTACGAAGAACCCGACGACTGTTGATTTCAATTATGCGCTTGCCGACCAACAAATTACTCGATGAATTTCAGTTTTATAAAGATATAAACGCAAATTTCAAAAGAATGGGACTTTGTCATTATGATATATATGGGTCTACTCTACAACAAAATATATAAAAAAACAAAACGACTTTCAGCATTCCACAACCTCTTTAATTGGTATCCAGTAAAAGCCTATTGAATTTAGGTTGGGAAGGTCAAAGGGTCACGAGCCAACTTACACTTCTGCGACGGTACGCCATACGGATTGTTGAAGTACTCCTGTCGTCTGTCCGGCATTTGCAAATGGCAACATCCACACATGAGATGACTGCTGCCTTGCTGACACTGAAACTGTGGCACCTTTGGCATTGGTATGTACTCCCCGGCAATGGTTCGCTTGTAGCCTCTGCAGTTGATGGCCCATGCAGGGGTAGAAGGCTTGGCTGTTGCTCCGGTACTAGCTCCTGTAGAGGTAGAGGCTTGATCTGTTGCTGCTGTGTTGGAGCTTGTAGATGTAGATTGGGATGCTTGATTTGTCGTTGCTGCACCTGTTTGGGGTTGTGTTGCTGCAGTGGCTGTGCACGTGGAAAAATAAACGAAAACAAATTAAAAAAAATATAAAATAACAAAAATAATAGATAACTTCAACACAAAAACCACCAAGCACTGTATATCATCAGGCTCCGCAACACAAACAGCAACATGGTATCAAGTTCAAACAAACTTGGCCGTACATTGACAAACTCATTGAACAGGACGCAGCAAAAGAACAACTTAATACAGTTGAAATTGAACAACAAATTGCAACTGTGGAACCCTGAAATTCCATTGCATGATATTGACGAGTATGGACATTTCAAAGGTACATGTATAGTTGTACGTGTTCATCTTTTCAAACTGTGGACGAAAAATACCAGAGTATTACAAAACCTATGGGAGTCTTGCTAAAAAGTTAGAGTACAAACAAAAGAGGGACAATAGGACGTCCACGATCGACGGTGAACACACATTTGTGTGTGTGTATATTTGTATTTTTAATGATCTTTCCAGTATCCGTTATCATTTCCTGATTTTATGCATCTATTATTCTTTTATGGTAAACGCCTTCTTGAGCCCAAATGGGTGCTTACGCCTTCTTGAGCCCAAATGGGTGCTTACACCTTCTTGAGCCCAAATGGGTGCTTACGCCTTCTTGAGCCCAAATGGGTGCTTACGCCTTCTTGAGCCCAAATGGGTGCTTACACCTTCTTGAGCCCAAATGGGTGCTTACACCTTCTTGAGCCCAAATGGGTGTTTATGCCTTCTTGAGCCCAAATGGGTGCTTACACCTTGAGCCCAAATGGGTGCTTATGCCTTCTTGAGCCCAAATGGGTACTTATGCCTTCTTGAGCCCAAATGGGTGCTTACACCTTCTTGAGCCCAAATGGGTGCTTATGCCTTCTTGAGCCCAATTGGGTGCTTACACCTTCTTGAGCCCAAATGGGTGCTTTAATACACCTTCTTGGGCCCAAGTGGGTGCTTACGCCTTCTTGAGCCCTAATGGGTGCTTTCTTTCTGAAGTGCTCGTAGATCTTGATCGAACTGGCTGGACTTGGCATAAGTGTGTACTCCAAACAAGTAGGGCTGAGCATCGGAACCGGGCCGACCGTTAGTGTCAGGAACCGGTTCTAGATAATGGGATCGGGTACCCGTAACCAACTTTACAAATTACTTCTTAGACAATGAAATAGAAAGGTTTTGAAGTCATTTGTGGGAAAGTTTCAAAATGTAAACCAGACACTTGTACCGGTATCTTGCTGTATTGATACGCTGTATGGTAGTATTATCGAGCAGAACTCTGTAAACAATCTCAACAGCAACTTCCAAGATTTGGCATGTTTGGCTTTGGGTTTCTTCAACAGGTACCCGGGTACCCATGTTTTTGTTTTCAATCGGGTAACCAGTTCCTGTACTATCCGTAAGTGCACACCCCTAAAAACAAGTGTTTTCACATTTGACTTCATGCTCTGTGCTTGGATATGCAGGGGGCATCTTACTGTTAGCAGCTGCTGATGATGACGGTGGAATAGGAGGATGCATGGTGATGCCCGTGTCGAATCCAGGGCCAAAGTAGCCGGGACACTGCATACAAGCAGCTACTGGAGCGAATGGCCTCGGGGCGAATAAATTCTGCACCATATTAAGTCTGTAGGGAGGATAAACAAAGTAATAAGAACACAAACAGTCAGCAAATATGTATTTTGTTTAAATGTTGTGTATTTTTTTTTCACTATTAAATGTTTATTTCAATTCATGCAGACTGAAAGGTTTATGAGAGCAAGTTACACCTGCACTGGATTTTTAAAAAGAAGCACTGGATGAGTAAATTCCATTTCACGCTCAACTCCCTTGGCATTTTGCCTCAGAATCATCCTAAATCTCAAAATCCTCTAATGTGCCGCATACTAATGGCACCTTCTTTGCACGTACAATTTTTAAGGGGAACCAAGCCCCAAGTGAAGTAATGCTCGTCTGTTGTTACCCCGGCACCCGGGGAATAGCGGGGACTTGGGCCAGGATGTCAGTTTGTGAAGTGTGACAAACCAGGCACTTTTTTTTGTACGTCCAGGCCCAAGTTCTCCGCCCCCCGGGGGCCGGGCATCATGGAAGAATCCCCGCATACTACCCGACATAGTGCCCTGGCCCACGCGCGACCCCGGAGTCTAGGCTTCGGCGCGTGCTATTGCTCTCCAACATGCGTAAAAACAGCATAAGTACGTATCGATCGGATACTATAAAACCAGTTTACTAGTTGCTAAAACAAGGAAAAGATAGATTAAACAGATTTTAAAAATGTGTTTCTACAATAGTAATGGCACGCACAAATTGTGAGTAGGTCTCCCAATTGAACTCCCAATGTAGTTCCCCCGTCTATCTGTCTCCCCCGGCCCTTTTGAGATGCTGTACGGCCCGGCATACAGCCCGGCACAGTTGTGGGTACGTCCTAGGTACACTCCCGGGGTAGATCCCATGCCTTTTCACAGCCCTTTGAGGCACTGCACGGCCCCGCATAAGTCCCGGCGAGGTCCCTGTAGGGCCAGGACACATTGAGCTGTTACATCCCTGGCCATATCCCGGCTAGTGCCCCACTTTGCCCAGGTCCCGGGGGAGGGGGAGGGAGGAATACAATAATGACAAGTCCATAATAATGGCTAGTGAATCCTAGCAGGTCATAAATGTAGCTCCAATGGTGATATGGTGGTCACTTACCTATTTATACCAAAAAGTCCCAGAGGACCTCTATAGTTATCTTCATTTTCATCCTCTTCATTGTCATCCTCCTCCTCATCAACATAATCATCATCATATTGTTCATCATAATCGTCGTCATCTCGGGCTCGACGTTTCCCAGACAGAACCTAATGTATCACAACAGATAGATAACATAATTTACCAGGTGAGGTCAATTTGGAAGGTACAAACAAAAGCCAATGTAGTTTTTGCTCCAAATTGAGCACTTGTACCCAAGCTATTAAGCAAATGAACATTAAGTTGAAGCACAATATGTTAAATGAGTTTACATGAACAAATCCTGAAATCAGGAGAAATCCTCACAAAAAAATCTTAAATGAGGGAAAAATCCTGATAAAAAAAATCCTGAAATGAGGAAAAATACTGATAGAAAATCCTGAAATGAGCAAATATCCTGATCCATAATCCTGAAATCAAGAAAAATCCGGACCAAAAACAAATCCTGAAATGAGGAAAAATCCAGATAAAAAATCCTAAAATCAGGGACAATCCTCCAAAAAAATTCCTGAAATGAGAAAAAATCCAGACAAAAAAATCCTAAAATCAGGGAAAATCCTCCAAAAAAATTCCTGAAATGAGAAAAAATCCAGACAAAAACATCCTGAAATCAGGAAAAATCCTGATAAGAATCCTAAAATCAGGGAAAATACTCAAAAAAAAAATCTGAAATGAGGAAAAATCCTGACCAAAAATCCCGAAATAAGGAAAAATCCTGATAAGAAATCCTAAAATCAGGAAAAATCTTCAAAAACAAAATCTTGACGAATCTCACACCTATTGTAGAGATGTGCAGGATACATAACCAGCCAAGTCTTGAAAAATAGCATAAAATAAGAAAACATGAAGACTTGTTTACCATCATATCTCTGGTGATCTTGTTCTTGGCATCCATTTCAGCTTTTTCGTCATCAGAACGTTTCCGATCTGCAAAAAAAAAAAAAAAAAAATTACTTCATTTCTTTTGCACATGCAATAATCTACAGACTATTGCTCACAAATTCAGATACCATGTATCTCTTTCGTAAGACTGTAAAGAAAAAA
This sequence comes from Patiria pectinifera, assembly GCA_029964075.1. Taxonomy (NCBI): domain Eukaryota; kingdom Metazoa; phylum Echinodermata; class Asteroidea; order Valvatida; family Asterinidae; genus Patiria; species Patiria pectinifera. The sequence continues at coordinate 29,737,158 of CM057147.1, read as the reverse complement.
TACTCATCAAAAAACCCAAAGCTCTCCATGAAATTCTATGGTATGTATATTTTTTTCTAACACAGAGTGCCAACATCCTGAAGTACATTTTATTTTCAATTTCCTAAATATGTCTAGAATATGCACCCCAATAATTTAAACTTAACCGCCCTGAATCTTTCAAAATCCTCTTTGCCAAAGTGGAGGAATTGGAGGATTGGGGTTACATGGCAAAAGTGCATTACTGATTTCGTCGGATGCACTATGTCAAGGTCTTGAGCCAGACCTTGTGTTGTTTTTGCTCAGCCATGCATAAATATAGGCCTGGATTAGGCTTGAAATCTCCGCACTGCTCCAGGATGTCACTGGCCAAGCCTCAATATATTGACAGTCACAAATAATGGAGGAATTTGCAGGATTGAGGCTATATGCTATAATTATTTCCATGAGGCCAATTGGAGGATTATGCAGGATTGAGGCTACATCCTAGCAAAAAGGCCTAGGGAGTTAGGGTAAAAAAAGAAGAAGCAATTTGATTTTTTTTCATCAATCTGAAGACCTACATGAATGAACTAATCTACATGCTTATAAACACTCTCTTGAATTTTATTCCTAACCCTCCCAAATCCTCCATAATCCTCTTTGCAAAACGGGCTATTTTGCAGGATTCCGGTTACATGGCAGAAATGTGTTGCCGATTTCGGAGTATGTACTTTGTCAAGGTCTTGGGCCGGACCTTGAGTTGTTTTTGCTCAGCTGCGCACAAATTTAGGCCAAGATTATACTCGAAAACCTCCGCACTGCTCCAGGATGTCACTGGCTCTGCCTCAACATATTGATAGTGATCCCTGGAGGATTTTGCAGGATTGAGGCAGTGGTCACCCCTCCAGGGACCACATTCAAGAAATAACAGTGGATTTTGCAGGATTGAGGCTGTATGCTATTTTTAAATGGAGGCAGTTGGACGATTTTGCAGGATTGCGGCAAAATCCAAGCAAAAATGCCTAGGGATTTATGGTTAATTACTTCCTTATTTTGAAGGCTCATCGATCTTCCCAGTTCCCACCTTTCGCATAGGGTATCCTTTAACACTACTCTGTAAATTTTCACTTTCTTAAAATTCCAAAAGCCGCAGACTTTGTAGCAACTCACCTGGGTGTTCCTTGACAAACGCGTCTACCAGGCCGTTGACAATGAAGTTGCGACTGATTCTGTCTACTTTATTCCTACACTGTTGATGAAAAGTAAAATATGTCAACTTCAACTATGCTTTCAGTAATATAAGTGAGTAGTGGTACATAGGATGACTATGAAAATCTAAGCAGGGTGCATAACAAGAGACCAAAGACAAGTTCTTTTAGAACTTAAAGCAGGACTGTTCTTATCAGAACAAAAACTACTTAGGGAAAGTTGATAATAAGCAGGACAAGTTTTTTTCAGAACTAAATATCTTCTAAGCAGTAGTTATTACCACATGGTGATACCGCAAACGGAAACAAGTAACTTGTTAAGTTTTAGCTAAGTGGCTATAATTTGAGAAAACGGAGAGACAAAGCACTGTAGCTGTACGCTTGGTGCTGACGCAAAGTCAATATGAATTCATGCACTTCTGAATAAAATCGATCGTGCATGCTTTGCGTCACGCGCCCTCTAACTACAGCAAAATGCACTCCGTCCTGCACACGGAGCTCTCAGAGTGGTTTATGTACAGAGTCCATTGAAAGGACAACCACTTCATAACCTCTGTACAGATGTTCTACTTGAAAAAAGATTTTCTTACAGCTTATACTGTCTAGTTGGTGACTGCTCTATCTTCCGACACCCCTATGTTCCGACAACCTAGATTGTGTTACTCCCGGTTAGGGTTAGGGTTAGGGATGGGGTTAGGGTTAGGAATAGGAATATGTGCAGTTGGAACATAGGGGTGTCAGAACATAGAGGTGTAACCGTCTAGTTCACTGTCTGGAAATACACTCAACCAAAATAGAAAGTTCCCCCTTCATACTTTTTGTCTAACTGAAAAACTACCGGGCACATCTTGCTCAAATTACAACTGACAAGTACAGAAATTCCTTAGCAATCCAGCCATACTCTTTGTTTGGCCCAAAACAGTGATAATGTGTACAAAATTATGCAATTTATGACAAATGGTACCGAAAAAAGTTGCACTTTTGTATACGTGCAAGGTGAGTGTGAACCACAACTTGCACGTATACAAAAGTGCAACTGTTTTCGGTATCATTTGTCATAAATTGCATAAATTCGTACACATTATCACTGTTTTGGGCCAAATAAGTCCTTATTTGAGAAAGAGGTGCTCAGCAGTTTTTGAGTTAGACAAAAAAGTATTAGAGGGGGGGGGACTTTCTTTTATGGTGGAGTGTATAAGGCTACATCCGAATAATGTCTAGAGCTATTGTCTAGGTCTTTGCCCATTACAACTACATGGGAACATGTTGACAATAGATCGAGACGTAGCTGTTACTCTGGAGGTCTGTTTTGCAAATACTCTTATGCTAAAATACTGGCATAGTTTAGCACAAGTAGAAAAAAATATGTGTATGCTAACAGCTAACCCCACACCGATTTGACAATGTAAAAACTGAAAGATGATACTTACCGAGGGGCAGTCCTTTGATATATCCATCCAGGATGAGTAACAAGCCGCACAGAAGGAATGCAAGCAGGGCTGCAGACTGCAATGAAAGAATATAAACCACGCACGTACATGAAACGCACAGAACCACTGCAATTACACGAACTCATTAACATGTAGGACTGCAGACTGCAGATTCCAAATAAACATGGCATTACACTGCACACCAAAAATACAAAAGAAGGCTGAAGAAAGCCAGGAAAAGAAGATGAACACAACAAGTAAGATGTTGTACATGAAAAAGGAAAACAGTGCTGCAAAAAAACCAAAAAAACTAGAAGGCAGTGTTTTAACGAATGCCATCACAAGAGAGTCAAGCCATGAACTACATGTAGTCAATAAGCCATTTGCGAATAACCTATACCCTTTGAGATTTAAATTTGAAAAACATCTGGTACACTGACTTGCTCATAATGCTTGGCACATTTTAACTTTTTGAATTCTCCAGACCAAAGACACTGTTGCTAATCACATGATTCGGGGCAAGCTCTTGCATAGTTACGTATTAAAAAGAGACACTCAGCACCAATACATTGTTCACAGTGGGTGAGAATGGCACAAAGACACCAGACCATGCCGGAGCTGGGGGTTGCTAGCATAAGGCTTGCCCCGAATCACGTGATATAGTAACTTTTGGTCTTTTTGGTCGGGAGAATGCAAAGTTAAAACGTGCAAAGCATTGGATCAAGTCAGCGTTCCAGGTTTTATTCAAATTTAACTCGCAAATGGCTTATCGAATTGTGACAAAGCATTACTTTATATGGTTTATCCCGTTACTTGTGACATCGACACTGTGTCTTCTGTCTTCAAAAGCTCAATACCCCAAACTTTTGTTTCTCCCAACAGACACACAGTCTCATTCGTGTTTACCTTATGCAGTCATGAAAGATATCCTGGCATATGCTGCATATGAGATTATCGGCTATTCCTTCCCCAGCGGCAACCTGAGCATCCCCTCCGCCCGGTGTCGCACCCACTGGAGTGTCAACAGCAGCCGCTGAATCACCCATCGCTTTGCCATTGCCAGGAGCAGTGGTTGCTGCAATATCAGTGGCTGTTCCAATCCCAGAGGACGCAACCTGCATTTGCTTTGCAGTCTCTGCATTGGGAACGGCTGCAGACGTGGTGGTTGGAACATCAATACTGCAAGAATTACCAGATAGATTTTCAGATGGAAGGACATCATCTCTGATAAAGAGAACGAATACAGTTGATTTCCGATGATACAAACTCATCTGGACCAAGCCAAAATGTGTCTTACATCCAAATTTTGTATTAAACGGAGCACTGGTCAAATTCATTTTGCACATAAATGCATGGTCAGAACCGAGGCTGTTCATAATAAATAGAACATTGTTGAACATGTTGTACCAGACATTCAACAAAAGTGAACTGTATAAAAAGTTCATAAAAGAAAATAACACTAACAGTCTTTTTTTTTTGTATGCGAGTCATGTTCACGAGTCCGAGTCTTATTCTGAAATAGACCCCTCTGCGTTTGGTTGGCAAACTGCATTTTTGCCAACCACGGCCTGCAAAACTATAGAAGCTCCAACGCTGCAAAAATGAAAAAGAGTTACTACAGATCACCAAAATATTATTTGATACTTGAAAATACAACATTTTCAACAAAGCTACAAAATAATCCCTACATATACCTTTTTACTATGTGTTGATGGCGTTATGAGGACATTTTTGGAAAAAATATGTTGCCAACCACGGTTTCAATATATGCGCTTACGGCAGCCCATACAAAATGGCGCCAATGTTTACAAACAAAAGAAAGGCCTATACAGTTCTGCATCAAAATGGGGCTTATTTTGAACAACAGCCACAGCAATGATCCCATCCAAGTAAGCTTGTGAATTTGTTTTCTTACAAAGGTCTTCGACAAAAGTATTTATTGCAGTTTGTGATAAACACTGGTAAAGGGCAAAGAGCAAACACTCATTTTTAATATCAAATTTACAAAACATGTACCTTGGCTGCTTCTGAGGTTGTGAGAAGGAGTGGCGGGTTCGAATCTCACCCAAGTGAATTTGTGAATTTCTATTTCCTTACAATCCTTAAAAAATACTGAATGTACAGTTTACCTTTTTGGTTCTTGAGGTTGTGAGAGTCGATCAGACTGATTGCCCTGATTGGTGATGTCGTCTCGAGGTCTCTTGGTTGGCACAGCTCCAACCTCTGCGGGATCCACCCCGGGCGCTGGTCGCTTTGTTGGCGTGTCTCCTGATCTGGTATCTAACGCTGTCTTTTTCACTTCGTACTCCTCCGTGCACTCTTCATCACTTTCTAAACATTTCAAGCGAAAGGGAAAGAGTCCAAAACTACCGGCTCATTAAAGGGAATGTACAACATTTGCTTTTGCTGCAATTTTCTGACATAAATGGATTTGAAGGATTAGTATGTTATAGAAAATATTGTAACAATGTCTTGTTTCACGTTTTGGGCTTGTAAATGCTGCAAAAACCAAGAAAACCAATCATGTTCTTTTAGTCTGGCGCCCTGACCCCACTTAAGATGAAACGGAGCAATGTTAGACTTTGGGGAACTGTAAGGTCGGAGAATCAGTCTAGCAGGCTTGTATTCCTTCACAGGTGTGTAATTATTTGCAAAGAAAATGCGAAATAACTAAATATGAAAATTTAGAAACAGTTTTTGAAAAAAGCCAGTTTTCTCCAACGCTGGTCGGCCGACCAGCGTTGGAAAAATACAAGTTTTCTTGAAAATGTTAGCACATCAAGAGCCACGATTTTACAGGATGCTTTGGACTATCATTCCCTAACATTCCAGTGGTTATTGCCAGATATTTTGGTCATTTCGTTTTTTGATGTTTGCAAATGTTGTATCTTCCCTTTAATTTAGCAAACTTTTGTACTGTCGGCACTCCCACCCATTTCTTAACTGGTTCGCGTCGGATGACGTGTATACACGCAAAGGTTTTGCGGTATTTGGAAGGGATGATGGATAAACAGGCAGGGAGCCAGGACGGAAATATCTGTCAGTGTCCCGCTCGCAGCAAGCAAGTCTGGAATACCAGGGTGTGCTACCGGCAGATGACAGCCTGAACCCAACTGGGATTGAGGTTCATGAAAAAAAAACAATCCCGCGCCTGGGTCCGGTCACTGTCTAAATAATCCCGGCGTGAACTGGTTAAGAAAGTTTTTCACTTGAAAAATTGTTCTCTATATGGAAATGAAGTGTAGCAAAGTAAAGACGTATGAGCTCCGTGCGCCACAGAAAGAGGGCGCCCTTTTACCTAGCAACGACGTCCCATAGACGGGACATTTCGCTGGTTGACGCGCACCGTTCCTTGTGTGTGACGCACGTACACCAGGGGATTTGTACTTTTGTACACGCAGTGGCCGCGCTTCGCGGCAAATGAATTGCAGTCAGGCAAGATGGCGTCGGTCGGTCACCCCCAACTGTACGTCCTTTGCCGGTGAGGGGGTACGTGTGAACGGAGCGGATAGTCACATATTGTGCATCCCAAAGGATTATGGGTCTTTCTATACATTTAGGGTCCAAAGTGTGACATTTTTCCTGTCCTGTCAGAACTTTTTAATTTGTCATTAAAATATCATTAAGAATGACTTCAAAAGATGTTTTTTTTTTATTTTGTTTGTTGGATAGGTAGTTTGCTATTCATAACCACTCTTGGAGAACGACTGCATTGAGGAAAGTATCAGAATTATAAAATCATAGACGTCACAGGGGAAAAAAGGACCACAAATTTACAGAATGTTATGCCATTGCTTGTGATATATCCTCATGTCTTTGTTCATGTCTCGCTGGAGTAAAAAAAAATTAAAATTGAGCGGTTTCTGATTTTCGTCAGTTTTTTTTCCAGACACTTACCTGGGTCCTCATTCACGAGAGTTTCGTCAAGGAGTTGGCTCAGGTCTTGAAACATGTACGCCACATCTAAGACAATGGAAGAAGAACAAGAAAATTGAAAATTTAATAAAGTATGGAAAACAATAAAATAATTAAACTGTTGAAAAGCAGATGATTAAAATAAGAGTAAAACAAGTCAGGTGTGTTTACAAACACAAATGCCCCGCATCCATGAGTGTTCCCATGACATAACACCACTCTTTTAACATCAACTTACATGTACAGGTACATGTACCTTGGTTGCATGGAACGTTCATCATTTGTTCATTGACAGCATTAGTGTCTTCTGTAGGTTTTATATGAATTAATCCCTAATCCCTATGATCTCAGAATAAATACAAGATTTCTATTGTTTTAGCCACTGTGACCTTGACCCTTGACCTTTTGACCCCCGATGCGATAGGCCTATTTGGATTACCAAGAACGATCCACAAACCAAATTTGAAGTTCACATGTAAAATATATCTCAAGTTATCGCGCTGACAAAATTTCTTTTGTTTTAGCCACTGTGACCTTGACCCTTGACCTTTTGGCACCAAATGCAATAGGCTTCTTAGGATTGCCAAGGACAATCCACAAACCAAATTTGAAATTCATATGTAAAGTATTTCTCAAGTTATCGCACTGACAAAATTTCTATTGATTCAGCCACTGTGACCTTGACCCTTGACCTTTTGGCCCCAAATGCAATAGGCTTCTTAGGATTACCAAGAACAATACACAAACCAAATTTGAAGTTCATATGTAAAGTATTTCTCAAGTTATCGCGCTGACAAAATTTATTTTGTTTTAGTCACTGTGACCTTGACCCTTGACCTTTCGGCCCCAAATGCAATAGGTTTCTTAGGATTACCAAGAACAATACACAAACCAAATTTGAAGTTCATATGTTAAGTATTTCTCAAGTTATCGCGCTGACAAGATTTCCCGGACACACACACACACACCCACCCACCCACGGAAGGACAAGGCGGAAACACCCAGCCCCTTCGGCTTCGCCGCGGGGCATAAAAATACAATAGTACCATCACCTTGGTTTCTAGGAACTCAAGTTTAGAAATAGAAAATCTTGAAGCTGAGTCCATTACAAGTCTAGTCACATGTAATAGGAGGAACAATGACAAAGGAATTATTTTGTAATAGTTCATTTGAATAGCTTGTGATGTGATGGTCTTGTAAGGGACTTGCAGGGACTTGTGATGGACTCTATTACAAAAGTGGCAAATATATCAAAAAGTTTTTCTAAGCTACCTCGAGTAACCCAGGTATTAAAGTAATTTGATCTTTTAGGATTGTAAACTCCAGCCACCGGTTACATGTGCTTTAAACATACACTCTGTGCCAAGTTAAATTTCAGTCAAAATCAGTCAAGTGACTGTTTTTAACAAATAAGAGCTCCCAGCCTACATAATCGACTGGCTGTGACTGATTATGTAACATGATACAGCTATGTTTTGACTTTCGGTGACTGATAAGCCAGCTCTGTCTACCACTTGCCTGCTTTTGTCTGTTGACTGAATTTGATTAGTGAGAGTGCTTGCTTCAAATATGATCTGACTGATGGTGACTAGCCTGTGTAAAAGGCATGGCAGGGGGCGAGGATTGATGTTTTGACTGTATGTGACTGTTCAGATAGCAGGAGGGTTCAAGGTGTTATGTCTGCACGACATAAAACCTTACAATTTTACGTCTATTGTGTGGTCCAAAAAACTCGAGAAGAAGTATTTTTTACGGGTTGAAATGTGGACTCACTTTTAGTTGGGTCTTCTTTTTTGAAGACAAGAAAGATCTCATCACCGTGTTGAAGCTTGTGACTCCTTCCTTTGGTTACTCTGGTCTTGCTGGCTGATGAACTGATCAATGTCCCGTTGGTACTACAAAGAATCCCAATCATGTATTGTTATACTCTCACCACTGCCGTCGTTCTTGTCCATTGGACTCCTTACATGTTTAGGGACTACCGTAATTTTCGGAATATAAGCCACGGCTTATACGTTGAATTTGCCCATGAAAATGTTTACTGCGGCTTATACACAGGGCGGCTTATACGCCGAGACTTGAAGAATAAAAATGACATTTACATGTATATTTAATGTACTGGTCATGCTGGTACAAGAAGAGATGTGTTGCTGAAATAATTATCAATTAAGAAAGTCATTTACAAACCGAAAGCACGTCCCACAAAAAGGTACCGAGCGGTAAAAAGTACGGCTAGAGAAAGCTGTCCCTTCATGCCCTTGGACATCGACAACCGGCCGTACTATGCTGCATGCATGCTGCATGGATTCCCCATGGACCACACCATTTGTGGTAATAAAGGGGTGTACTTTCTTGGGAACAATAATTACCAATGTTTCCCCTGTTTAAAAAAAGGAAAAAGACAACTAATACATTTTATGGAGTTTGAAACATATCTTTATTTGATAATCAGTTGTTCAACGTCACAATATAATTTTTTTTCTTGAAATGTATTCAAGAAACGACCCCTTACGAAATTAATGGATTCGTCCATAAAAATCTCAGCATCATGTTGACTGTTTTCAAAGAAAGTTACGATCCAAACTTGAATTTCTGACGTTACTACTCGTTAGTAATCACAACAATTTGATAAGTTTTGCTGTAAAAACGGACTTGTTTATCCTTTAGGACAAAACAACTCAGCGTCTGTTGCCACAAAGCAGGATTTGTAGCGCTCCAGTCAGACAACACATGGTTGGTTGCATACTCTCTCAAGTGCTGGGGGAAAATAATGTCATTCGCCGGCACAGGCTCACTGACGAGCCAGCCGGCAGCAATTCCCGTTTTTTATTTCTCATCACCAATTTCCATATTTTTGTTTGTAGGAGTAATCGACTGTAAATCATTTGACATAACTTTTGTGGCCCTTTTATAGCTTTCGTAGTGTAAATGGAACTGGTTCAGAGCATTTTGACTAGAATTTGGAGGCCTTACAAAATTGAACCGCTGCGGTTGGTGTGGCTTATACGCCGATGCGGCTTATATTCCGAAAATTACGGTAAGTTATATTATAAATATTTACCCTAAATTAATATCTGGAGGCTGCGTTCTAAACTTGCAGCGGCTTCTTCTGGACTCCTGGTTGTTCGTCAAACTTCTCTTGGTTTGGTCCATGATATTTACTTACAGGCGTATAGGCCTATTGTGTCCTTCCATGGGAAGTCACTGTATGGAGCAAATACAACCTAAAGATTCCTATTCCCGTATCCGGACACATATGGCATAAAATGGCGACTGGAACTGTAGACGATATAACACTGCTAAGTCCCTACACAGCGAAGGAGTGGGGTGGTGAAAGCATGTGCTCCTGGTTAATATACCAATGCATAGAATGGAATGCCCTGCCCTGACCAGTCCAAAGAACTGAACACAATGGGCAATAGAACACAAAAATGCCTTCGCCACTTGAGCAGAACTCAGAACAAAAAAGGACTTAACTGACTTTTTATTTCTTCAGCAGAGACTGCACATAATATACAGCTGCTGTAGGAATTTCACTACACACTATAAAGGTTTTTTTGTACCATGTTTGAGAGCCCTGGGAGGCGCAGAGTACCAGTATGCATCCAACATTCATCCCTTACTAGGCCCTTTTGGCCATGTTGGCTGAAGCATCCTCAATCTAGTCGGAGGATCAGATATTCACTTACTAGGCAAAGCCAAGGTTGAACGTCTGATATTCGCCATTCAGCCTCAATCCTCCAAAATCCTCCACAACCACCTGGAGAATTTTGGAGGATGGAGGACGGGCAAGGTTAACGTCATTAAGAGCTGCATTGATAGATTATTGGGGTTGCAAACATCCAAAATACAGCTGTTTACACTGGCCGGCGTGTCTTCTGTGTAGGCCTACATGGTGACTTTTTGGGTCAGTTGTTGCCAAAACCAACCACTCTTCAGCTCAAGCTTGTTTTATACTCATTCCATGCAGAATTACCCGCGGACAACGAGTTCTGTGCTACACGCCACTTGGCCACATGTACTTGATCCAGTTTGGTGTATTGGCAACATCCACCCAACTGGCAAAAGCTTACAATTTGTAAAAAAAAAAAATACATTAATATACAAAATACTATTATTTTGTTTATCAAGGTCTGAGAATAGGAAAAGGACATAAGGCCTACCTGGTATCTCTTACAATGACTGTACCATCCTCGTTCCTCAGCAAGACACAATGCTGACCTGATATCAACTTGTTCTCTGGCAGACTGAGGTTGCACCCTACCACAAAGAAATACACAAAATCATGATTGAATAGACCTTACATGTATGTGTATGATGTCATCAGTCCTATATGGAGGGATAACTTGACCTCACTGAGTTTACTCGCATTTAAAGCTACAGTTCATCATTTGTAATTTATGCATTTTGTTCATTTGAAGCAACAAAAGAGTTCAAAATCTAATGAAGGATACTGAGCAACTAACCTGATGAAGTTTCAGCTAAGCTTTAGCTGTACATTCCGAGAAAAACAGCATTCTAAGATCTCAATTTCAAATCAAAAGTTGCTGAATCATGTTTTGAATTGTTTTGAATTGCAGCTATACGCGACGTCGTGCACTGATCCGACGAATTACAACAACCGCGCACGCGTGTGCGTCGTTCCAATACTTGTGCGCGCTGCGCTGAATAACAAAACCAACTACTAATTTAAATTTTCCTACGGTGCTTCTTAAGAATCACCATTTGCAATTTTGTTAGGAAATGCTTAGGAAACTTTCTTGACTCTTCATAGCCTTTGTACACAACACCCACTGAAGTGGCGTCAGGTTGCAACATTTTTTTCCCACATTTTTCCTAAAAATTATTTGCTTTGACGGAGCTTCCTGGAAGGTGAGGTAAAAATTGATGTATTTGGCGGGAGATAAAGTGGAGGGAAAAAATTCCATACTGGGCCTGGGCCACAACTCATATTCATGATATTCCTTAATAATATGACCTGAAAAGTACCAAAAGTTGTAAATCTGATGAAGAAACACTTTTTAAGGAGTGCAAAAATTCTTTGATAATACTCTAAAATGTTTTGTCATGGCTCATAGACTTTGTGCAGGAGCTCCGAATTGCAAAATTGATTGAAGTGTGGAAGACAGCGGTACGTTATATGCAGCATGACATCGACAACCATGACAACGCATGAGCCGGCCAATGATAGTGCAATACGTCATTATGAATATTTATTTTCTCATGAATATTTAGTTATTTCAAGGATACTTCAAATACGTCCAAAGATTGATCATTGCAACAGCAAGTGTGCGCGGCCTAGCGGTTAAAACTAAAAGTCTCATGTTTCAAGCAAGAATGTGAGGTTAGAATCTGGATGAAGTAAGTGACTGATTAATAAATAGGTATAAAGCAATGGAGAGGGTGAGACTGAGAATAGAGGAGGGAAAGTGGAGGAAATAACGGAAACATTTTTTTAATTAATTTTCAAGCGCCAAAAAGTTGCATCCTTCATGGTTATTCCCTCCACTTTCCCTCCTCTACTCTCACCCTCTCCTTTCCTTTATTCCTATTTAATTAGTCACTTACTTCATTGGGATTCGAACCCCGGACTCTTGCTTGATACATGAGACTTTTAACCGCTAGGTCGCGCACGATTGCTGTTGCAATAATCAATCTTTGGACGTATTTGAAGTATCCATTGAAATAAACTAAATATTCATGAGAAAATAAATATTCATAATGACGTATTGTACTATCACTGGCCGGCTCATGCGACGTCATGGTTGTCGATGTCATGCGTTTTATGTACCGCTGCAGCCTTGACTCCAGGGGCGCGTGCTCGTTCCTTACACTAACCCCTGGCTGTGATGATGACGTAAATGACGCTGAATGGCTACTCATAGCGTACTGCGCGCGCATTTCGAAGATTGCACGCCGGGCGCCCCCATAATGCGCTCGCGTGCTTTGCACGTAACGTCACGTACGAAAAAAAAAAATTAGGATGCAAAAGTCACGATGCCTGTACGATATGGATTATTTTCGCTAAAAAAAACCCCTGTATCTGTGGTTGTAAAGGCACGAAAGGGGTACGTACATTTAATACAAATCTTTGCTAATTAACACAACGTCCAAACGTTGTGTTTGAAAGGATTGATTCATCAAAATCACAACTTTTAACATTTAAAGATGGCGTCGGCACGTAAAACGGATAAACTGCAGCCCTAATTATAATGTACCGTATTTTGGCACAATTAAATTACACAATTCCAGGGGTTACGATCGCACAAGGCATGATGGGAAACAACATAGCGCTGCGGTTACACCTCTATGTTCCGACACCCCTATGTTCCGACTGCACATATTCCTATTCCTAACCCTAGCCCTAACCGGGAGTAACACAATCTAGGTTGTCGGAACATAGGGGTGTCGGAACATAAAGCAGTCACCGGCGCTGCAAGATCGTACCCACGGGGTATGGCACGAGGTTGGTACCGCTGTCTTTCAGCCGGTGACTGCTCTATGTTCCGACACCCCTATGTTCCGACAACCTAGATTGTGTTACTCCCGGTTAGGGCTAGGGTTAGGGCTAGGGTTAGGGTTAGGAATAGGAATATGTGCAGTCGGAACATAGAGGTGAATACCTAGCGCTCTTCCCATGGTGAATTTCTCTCCACAAATCGGCAGAGTGGGTGCGTCAATGTCCGTAGTGCAAACCAACTGCGCCCATTCCTCACCATCCTTCCTCGTTATCGACATTCCTCAGAAGATCTTGTCAAGAACAAACCTGTCAGTGTCACTGCTTTAGATCATGGAGCTATTTAAAACAGATAGACAGACTTATGTTCGTGACTATCTGAACTAACTGGGAGTGGGAGGTACAAAACGCAATGTAAAGCGTACATGTAGTTTCTGGTGCGCCGTTCACTTCATGTGTAAACTTGTCCAAATGTGTGACGTCACATTCACATCAGTTCTATAATCCATAGATTAAAAGTCGTTCGTGCAAGAAAGCGCCGGTTATAGCCTCTTCATCCAGCGTGACTGTGAGATGCCAGATCAGACAAAGGTATATTAATTTTTCTCTCTCTGCACGTTGTGCATCATCGTTTTCGAACACGTTAAATGCAATACATATGTATATATAAAAAAAAAAAAAATAGATTTAAGCTGATTTTTCTGATTGTGTAAACATACACGTTCTTGGTTCTTGGTTTGTTCTTCTCCTATACTCCGCATGGGAGTCAGTTATTGTTTAATAAAAATAAAATACCGATCACATTTTGTTGCCTTTCATTAAGAGTTGATATGAAATTCATTGACCAAAACTGATCAATCTTAATGATATTACCCCCTTTTCATTGTTAAACAGACACGTATTTAGTCTTGGGTCGTTTGCATTCCAACACATTTTTTTTTCCTCTCCAAGGATAGTGTTGTGAATTTTTTTTAAAGTACTTGACTTCGAAATGTCAGCAACCTCTACCCTCGGAAATGCGATCACGAAACTGCATCGATCGCGCGCATAGCCGAGAACCAGCCAACCTCGAGAAAAGACTATACCCTGGGTATCGTGGGTAAAATGTCTCTGTACTCCATGGAGTGCAGGTACAAAGGCTATCGCGCTCGTCTTGCTTTCGCCGCAACCATACATAGCACAAACCAAACGAACTGTAGTCTGATGAACGATCATGCGAAGGTTTCCCCATGCGAATTTATTATGGCAATGTTTTTTATTATTCGCAGGCGGGAATTTCCAAATACACGCAATGGCTAAAGTTTGGCGCACTGGTGCAACAGAACTGACAGGAAAATCGAGATTTCTCAATTGTCAAGTGCAACTTATGCCACAAATACCACACATACGATGTTGGAAAGCACGCCAAAATGTATACACAAATAATAAAACGGAAAACCGCCTATATTATAACCATGAACGACTAGGATTATCGTGTCTGACAAACTTGTTTCCTTCAACTGCACTGGTTTCAACTGGTTCCTGTTGCATTGACGGCAAGAATTCAGTACATGTACTGTGAGTAATGTGTGTGAGTAATTAGTAAGATTATTATTATTTTTTGTATTTTTTTTTTCATTTCTACGACGTTTTTGCATTTCTGTGTGTGTTTCAATACGTTTTCGTACGTACATTACGGTAAGCTTTTTTTGATTTTTTTTCTTTTCCTGAATTTCTTCCGTTTAGTGAGTATATAATCTCAAAAGATACGCATCGGACGGGATTCGAACCCGTGAGTGCATAGCACAATGGATCTTAAGTCCATCGCCTTAACCACTCGGCCACCGACGCTTCTCAATAAGAGGTGGTTTATAATAATATATATAATTATAAAAATGAAGGCAACATAGTTTTACAGTGAAATTTTACAAACATACCGGCGGGTACTAATTAATTTATCGGTACTACTTTATCGGAGCTTTCATGAAACTTACTTTTCCTTAAGTGCCACGTACTTGTTTCATTCATAAATGAAAATCTATAATTAAACCTTTATCAGACAAATTCCTTTACCTGTCTCCAGAAAAAATATCATTCTATTCAAAAATGACCTCAATTTCTTGTGTGCAATTACGTAACGTGACATGAATCCACCACTTCAGCGGAATAAGTTGCTGCCGTTTGCTAGTCTTTTCGAAACACCAATGTTTATTGCTATGTATACTTGTCTCTGAATCACTGCAAAATTATATCGCTTCAAATTTTCAACTGGTCTGGAAATTATTATCATATTTTTTTTAAATATTATTTCCAGCACCAGTGAATGCACATTTTGATGTGTATACAATTAGGATAGTTGATAACTTTAAAAACCGTACTTTGTCATAGTGCATTATTTATAGCGATCTTTGAAACAGTGATTACGACATTAATATTAAACTGTAGAAAATATTTCGTGGGTTGGAATTATATGAAATCGCTGCTATTAATTCGTAAGATTGAGATATACTTTTGATACTAAACTAACAGTTAATTTTAAGATGCCGGAAAAAAAAACCACCACAGTTACTTTCTATTGGTGGCTCAGTGACTTCGAACAAAAGAGTCGAAGCTTCAATGCAACCCTTCCGAATTTCCGGAATCTGTCAAAAAATGAATGTCGAGTTGCGAACTCTTTTTTCCCCCAAACAACGTCCGCTTCCTATCTTTTGATTGGTCCATTACATGCATATCCAATGCGTTGTTCTCCACAACACAAACCCAAGTTTATAGGCTTTACGTCTTGTGCATGTGAGAAATGTTCCTTCCTCACGTACTTTAGTTAAAAACGTTCACTGAGATTCGAACTCGGATCACCTGATTAGAAGTCAGGACTACTTCCAACCAGTCCACGAATCAGGTGCCCGCTAGTCGGTGATTTAAACACCGTTATTCCTTGTAATGGGCCTTATTCACGAGTTGGCCATTTTTGTCGAGTTCCCTGAATGTATTTCATTAATTGTTAACCGTGTAATGGGATGGCGCTATACTATTTCGTCACCGACACCACGAAGTAACACTCCACGTGTTAAATCATATTTTTTTATTATTTTTTTTAAACATTTTTAAACATTATTAATCAAGGCCTACCATTGCACGAAGTTTCAGAGCTTCAAAAGCTTTACTTTAATAATTACGCTAATTATCCATGGCAATTTTTGCGCGAAAGTGACAATTTTTGTTTTCACGAAGTAAGGCCAAAAAAAAAAATATTAGGTCTCTGGTCAGACCAAAGTTCCGGAATTGACGCGGCCACACGGCTTTTTTTTTTTTTTGGCTTTTTTTTTTCCTGCAAGCTTGGGTTGTGCAGACAAGGTGGGTACTATTTTGCGTTTTTTGGTGTCCTCGTGTACATTGGTGTCCTCCATAATTTGCCTTGGTGCTTTCGATCATTTGCTTTGGTGCAATTTCCCATTCCTTGGTGCTCTTTGGTAACAAAAATTGAGGAGGTGCGGAAATAGAGGGCGCTGTTAGAGCTACCGCGGAACATTTTGGAAAAAAAAGATCGACGCGCATGGTTAAAATCGACGCGCGCGCTGACCAGAGACCGACTTATTTTTTTTTTGGCCTAACACTCAAGTTCCATTTACCATTGTAATGCATGCGCCCTCTTTTGATATTGTCCGATTGTCCGAAACAATTCGCGTTCGGTTGACTAGACGGATGAGACATGGAAAGTGAAGATTTTACATCCGGGGTGATGTTTTTTCGATAGATTTCACATGTGGGGTGATGTCCATGAAAGGACATCGCCCCACATGTTCAGCACGGGTTTACCAAGGGATAGCTGAAGCGGAAACAACCATTGGAGTAACAGCTTACGATTTCACCAACAATCGAATCGACCCGAGCTGTTGACGACCAATGTGATAACAGATAAGCTTCGTATCATAATGTTTATCTTCGTATAAATATACAAAAATGTAGTAACCACCTTTTCCCACACCCTGGATTTCTGAAACTGCACTCGTAGATTGTAAAAAAAGAAATGAAAGGAATACAATTATTATTGTACATGCCTCTACGTTCTCATCATTGACTTGTGTATAGTTTCGTTAATTCTGTATCCAGTTAATATATACAACTTATAAATACATCTGTTTTTAAAATACTTTTGATCTGTTTCTTTTTCTTTATTGGTTTTCAGCCGACGAACGAGAATAATGTAAAGAATAAAATCGCTAAGATAATACGTGTTAATTATGATTCCGACACCGACTGTAATCTGTGAACAGTTTTTACTATGCAGAAATAAGGTGTAAAAACAGATAGATGATCAATATTGGGGAATCTCCCTGTATAGTACGGTACAATTGAATGTGATACAGTAAATATGCCAGCTCTGGCTCGCAAACAAAATATCTCTGAAATAAGGATAACCCTGAATTAATTTTCAGTGACAGATTTTCCGACTTTATCTTAATGGTAAATAACTTTACTTTATGTAGCAAATATAAAATGCAACTTTCATGGGCAGTTTTCGTCTTATTGTGTACAACTGCTTCATTTTAAAGAAATGTTTTAGGATAATGTTTTGAAGAACTATCTAAATGATTACTATTTCATTGTGATTGAGGCTTTATGTCCATACTCGTTTGAAAATAAAAGCTTGCCGTTTAATTTCAAAAACGAAATCATCAGTTGTTTTGCTATGAACACCTTCCGCTATACTGAAGGACACTGAAATAAAGACAAAAATAGATAGAAACAAGCGTTTGTTCGGAACATTATCCTTCAACTGAATCTGTGAAAGTGAAAATCGTAGAAGTGGATGACTATATACAAAGGATAATAAAAATGGATTGAAGTAATTAAATCAGAAACCTCAACATTTGAAGATTGAAGATTTGGCTGTATGTGTTTCAGTTTGATTCAGTTTGATTCCCTAAATAGAAATTTCACTGTAAACAAAGTCATTTTATCAGAGCACAGTGGCTGAAAACATCCCAATTGTAATGGTGTTGTGTAAACTTATGGAAATAAAATAAACTATACGAGTAAAGCTGAAATGAATCAGTGGTGTTTTTTTTTTTTTTTTTGACAGTATGTGTCAGTCATGTATATATGAGGCTTACACTTCCTTCATTCATTATGGCCGGTTGTTCACTTTCCCTTTCAATTGTAAAACAATGACCATTCGTAGAATATGACGCCGGTCGAGTTGGAAAACTGTGATTTTTTTTTCAAACTGGTGTTGATCATATGTTCACTTGAGCGTCAGTCTCCAACAGTCACCCAGCTGATCAGCTGTTTCTCAGTTCTACCGCAGTTTCTTTATGTTCGAGATGGCTAACATTTCCACCGTTTTTCCGATTCTGAATGGCTCGGTGGAGCCGACCTCCCCGTCAGAGTATCACTACAAGGCTCGTGTAGTCCTAGCCGTCTTCTGGATACTGTTCACCGTCTTCGGTTTCACGGGGAGCAGCCTCGTCATCTGGTCGGTCGTGTTGTCCAAAAAGCTGCGCACGGTGACTAACGCCTTCGTGGTCAACCTGAGCGTCGCCGACTTCTGGACCGCCATGTCGTACCCGTGGATGGCCGTGGCGGGGCTTGGCGTCAACCACTGGCCCCTGGAGAGCGAAATTCCCTGCAAAATCGCCGCCCTGCAGTTCAACACGGGCTTCGGTGCCAGCTTGTACATCCTAGCAGCCATAGCCGTGAATCGCTTGGTGGTTGTCACCCAATCCATCGATACATACAGGTGGCTGTACACACCCAAGAAACTTGCCGCCATGATCGCTGCTACTTGGATCATCCCGTGTCTGGTGGTTATCCTCCCACCGGTGTTTCAAGCCGGAAAGCTGGGATTCGATGAGAGGACCCACACCTGTTCCGACATCAGCCACCATGGTTACAACCTGATCATGACCCTTGGCTTGTACCCCATCCCCATGGTCATCATCATCAGCTCCTACACGGCCCTGTATGTCCACATCAGACGTCACTTCAAGCAGCAGAAGAGACGCCACGCTCCCATGGGAAAGAGCTCTACAACCGTTGACGTGGAGCTCACTAGTGACAAGAGTTTCACCGAACCGACCGGTGCATCGTCGGGCCCAACCATCGACTCCATGTCTGCGAAGAGCCTGAAGGCCATCAAACACCAGCAGATGGCAATCACCAAGAACTTGTTCCTGATCTGTCTGGCTTTCACTGTGCTGGTCTCGCCTTACTTCATGTCTCTGGCCGCTCCGGGCAGCGCTGGCTTCACAGTCTACGCCGCCATCATCGCTACGTTCAACAGCTGTGTTAGTCCCATCATCTACACCGTCAACCATCCCCATTTCAAGGTCATCTTTCCCCTGATGCTTACCTGCCGCTACGCTGAGATTCCCGAACCCTCGGACTTTCTGAAATACTTCCTCTCACGGAAAAAGTAGAGAATCGTTGTTCAACTTTGGTGCCCTCCGTCTCAGTTGCCGTGCCGTGGTGCAACTGACTTGCATCCCGGAAGAGGATGATGATGTTCTTCGGCAAGACATGTACTTCAAATTCTTATCTCAGTGCGTGAGTTTAAAGTGGGTGCGGTTGGGTCCGAGCTCTATTGGTTGACGTAGCAGAGAAATGCCGCTCGAACTGCTACATAAAACTGATCACGCAGTGTTTATAGATACATTGTACACATTTTACCACATTATGAACAAGGTAACAGACCAAGTTATCGTGGCGGGGAAACTAAAATAAACTAAACAATGTTTAGAACTCGATCTATTTATTCCGTCATTTTTGGTACAAGAATTTGTCTTAGTATATAGATTAATCTATGTTAGTAAATTGGGTAAGACAATAGAGAAGAAAAGTTCACGGAACGATTTATTTCAATTTTTAAAATGAACGGAACATGACACATTTTATTCTACTATAACCTCGGTCGATAATATTATTTTGAAGCATATTTTTTGCAACAGATCTATTTTAGTAAATTGGGTAAGACAATAGAGAAGAGAAGTACATGGAACGATTTATTTCAATTTTTAAATGAATGGAACATGACACATTTTTTCTACTATAACCTCGGTCGATAATATTTATTTTGAAGCATATTTTTTGCAACAGATATATATATAGACTATATGTACATATTGAAAAAAAATCCGTTCTTTTTGTAAATGGGCAGCGCTGTATCAGCAGCATTAGCTATATTAATGTGACTCGTTTGTTATTACTGAAAACTAAATGCAATACCAATAATTCGATACCAGCGAGGACGTACTGCTACCAATGAATGTACAATATGGGAAGAATCAGTATATGCATAATTCACATTGTATATACAGTTATGCAGACTTTGAACCATTGGTGACTACTGAATGAACGGTTCGGGTCCAGTAAAAATGATGTTAACGCATGCGTTATAGCAAACGAATCCATGAGTAACGAGATTCAACAAATTGTTGTTTCCTCTGTTTTCCCTCAATGTATAGTATCCACTGAGCTGGAAGTTCAACAAGTTAGTTGTTGTGCACTTAACTTACGATTCTTAGCAATTTGTGCTACAAACGAGAAAAAGAAGAGGCAAATATAAATGATCCTATATGCATTTAAGGATGGGGCGGTTCTGCTTTGTAAATACATCATGTACCTATAACAGATAAGTTCTTCGTTGACTACTTATAATAAATAAGGGGACGAGCAAGCTGTGCATGTTTGCATGAACTTCACAGACGAATATCATAACCGAAATTTCGTATCACCGAGTCAATGATCAAACACCAATAATGTCATATTATCTGCTGTTTTGCCTAAAACGCTGGCTCCATATAATGTTGAGAAATGGTCATACATTTGTAGAAATGTAATTCCTACCAGTGTTTTGTTAATATTCTTTAATTCTAAATCTTTCCTCAATTGTTAGGATCACCCCCTGTTTGTACTCTGAACAATCCGTCATTATTGTAGTAGAATTAAAAGAAAGTGAAACTGAAAATTCCGTCCCGTCCAATGCTATCTGCTTGCATAATACATAATGTAATCTGGATACATTGCGTGCACAGTTATGAATACTTTCTGTTTTAATTTCCATATAATAATGGATTTGCTGTTTACTTCCTCGTTGAGAAATGTTGCTACGTGTTTTTGTGCTTCACGTATCGGTTTTGTAAAGGAAAGCAGACGAGGCAAGCCCAGTCAGGCTGAATCCAGGGCTCACATAAAATTATTTCCAATAGAAACAGAGTGATGTGTGTCTCGAACACCTTGGGGAGTTGTGAGTATTTTTCCCGTATTTCTAAAGTAGTAGGAGCATTTACCATTTGGGTCTTTGGAAGTTTATTTACTGATCTGCAACCTTTAATAAGGTTGCAGACCAGTAAATCGGTCCAAAATTGCCTACGCCGGCCAAATCACGATTTGCATGCCCTCAAAATCTTCAGTATTTGAGCATGCTGTGGGTCATGAACTTGAGGGTTTGTAAAAAAATATGAGTGGAAGCCGTGCACAGGACTGTGAGCTTGTAGTTCCGTTCAATTTGGATGAAATTGGGGCCCATAACGCGCTCTATTTTGCAATGGAGTGAAGGCATCGTTTTTGAAAATGGCGATGGGCTTCAGGACTATTTTCAGGGGTGATCATCTTCGGATGGAAATTTCTCCTAAAAGTCATCAGTTGACACCCCAAAAATTGAAAAGAAAATGAAAGATGATGAAATAAGCTTTAATTTGATGTGTGTCTCGAACACCTTGGTGAGTTGTGAGTATTTTTCCCGAATTTCTGAAGTGGGAGAATTTACCATTGGGGTCTATGGAAGTTAATTTACTGGTCAAGAATAAGTTATATAACAAGGAATAATGCTGTTTAAATCACCGAGGATTGGCAGCTCATTCGTGGACTAGTTGGAGGTAGTCCTGACTTCTAATCAGGTGATCCGAGTTCGAATCTCAGCGATCGTTTTTCACTTCT
This sequence comes from Patiria pectinifera, assembly GCA_029964075.1. NCBI lineage: Eukaryota > Metazoa > Echinodermata > Asteroidea > Valvatida > Asterinidae > Patiria > Patiria pectinifera. The sequence goes on along the minus strand of CM057147.1, from coordinate 29,715,271 downwards.
TCTCATGTTACCTTTTAAATAAATAAATAAAGTGAGAGACATTTCGAGAACAAGGCATTAGATATATGCATGTAATGGACCAATCAGAAGATTAGGAACGGATGTCGTTTGGGAAAAAAGATTTGCGGCCCGGTGCACACCTTTTCGCTTTTACCGGATCACCCCATCAGAGGTACTTTTTTTTTTTTAACCGTTGCGGTTAGACCGCAACTTACCTGCACACATGATGACAAAATTATAACCGTCACGTCACACCTTTCCGATGACATCGGATCCGGTGGATCGGATGCGAAACAACCTTTAACATGTTGGATTTTATCCGGTCGCCCGGTGTACGGTCAGATCGATCCGAATTGTTCAGCGCACACGTACCTCTGTACGATGGCCCGATGATCCGGTGAACCGGTAATATCGGAAAGGCGCGTGCCCCGGACTTTGGCGGCGATTTTTGGCTAATGGAAAGCCAATTAGCAATGAACTTAGGTCGGTCCGTCCGAAATTAGGTCGGTCGGTCTGTCGGTCGGACGGTCGCGGTCGGTCGGTCGCGGTCGGTCGGTCGGTCGTCAATTAATCGGTCAGTGTGACACAGGTGCAAAGAGGACACTAGGCTAGCGCTCTTGGAACAGCAAAAAGTATATTGGAACAGCAAAAAGTATATGAAGGTCGTAGACAACTCATTATGATAAAACCATTACTATGACGTCACACTATTGTTAAAAGTGTGGATTCGGAACTACGAATCAGTTACGCTGGTCACAAAGTGTGGATTGGGAACGAAGAATCTTTGGTAAAGTGTGGATTCGGAATTACGAATCCACACTTCGAACACGTCGGACAATATTGTTCTCCATTATGAGCATTAATAGGACCGTATGCATGAAAACTTTCCTTCCGAAATTACCAATGCATCTTCACTGTCAGATTCTCCACCGTCACTGCAAAACCTACTTCGAGTCAGAAAGAAATCATCGTCTGAACTATCCATATGTCGACGGAAGGAGCCGGGAAAAATGTTGCAACCTGACGCCACTTTTTTCTTCATATATCATCTCAATGAAGGTCATTCATTGCAAAAATGATGATAAGACATGAATCTGGGACTGAGAAATATTTCCAATTATGTTTGGAAATATTTAGAAAATTGTCTTGACTCTCCATAGACTTTGTACACAATCTCGGAGTGGCGTCAGGTTGCAGCATTTTCCCCATCTCCACTCACTGTTAATGCCAATACTTCTTTTGACGCAATGCTTTTTAAAGCATTGCGTCAAAAGTCGAAGAAAACACTCGCAAGTGTGGATTCATAATTTACGAATTCACTCGGCACTTCGCGCCTCGTGAATTCTTAAATTATACGAATCCACACTTTCTTTACAACAAAAGCTTTACCATCTTAAAACCACATGACTGCTTTTCCGAAACGGAAAAGCTGAAATTAGTTTTGATTATTGCACGAATCCGAAACACTGCACGAATCCGAACCACATGCACGAAACACCAAGACAGGTTTTGGATAATCGGAATTGGAAATTTGTTTTTGTGTGCAGAAATTTCAGATGAAGGCTGAAAAAGCTTTCTGGTGGTTGCTTACAACGACACAGGACGACTATGGGCTTGCCCCATGGGACCAGCGAAGATTTTAATTAAGCACACCAAGTCATTTGTGCTTAACGAATTTCTGTTCCAGCCAAAATGTGTGCGCTGTCAGTTTCTGTTGACTGGTCCTTACAACTGCCTTTCGCTAGGCTCATAGGTTTCCTTAGCAATATTTTATTTGCCTAGCGACTAAATGAAATCGAGCCCTGGTGACTTCAGCCCGATGTGGAGGAATCGAGTCCAAACTGGCAAATTTTGTGACGAGCAAGTAAAGAAAATCTGGCAATTTTATCTCCCAACTTTTACTCAGTTAAGAAAAGTTCTTTGGTCATTTCATACATGTACATGTAGAAACCGGAAAATATACACATCTTTTTATGAATCCATAATATTTTCATCAAAATCTGGAAATCAGCAGGTCAAATTACAAAAAATATAAACTTTCCAAAACTCCCCATTATCTATAAAGGACCAGACAATGCAGTGGGGATCTATGGGGGGGGGGGTGGAGGGGGGGGTTAGGCGGTTTAACCCCAGGCCACAAAACATGAACATCATGCAGATAAATATGCCAAATGCCTGCTACTTCCCCCCCCCCCCCCATGACTTGTTTCTCGGACTCGGACTTAGACAAAGACCAGCCAGGATGACAAATGACTCGGACTCGATCCTGTGGACTCGGGACTTGGACTCGGGACTCGACCTGCGTGACTCGAGACTCGATCAAAATTACCACAAACCACTTATTTTCCAACAATATAATCAGATTTTGAAGACTATCTTTTCTTTTTCAAGCCATACAGTCAGTGCGGTGAAGAAGAAACGCATAAGTACTTTACATACACAGCGCGTGCGGCTCAAAATTATCCTTAAAGGTGACTTGTGACTCGGACTGGACCTTAGTGATTCTCGACTCGGACTCGTCCTGCATGACTAGGGAGAGGTGACTCAGACTTGGACCCGGACTCGATGTTTGGTAACTTGAAACTCCAATTTACATATATGAAAAGTAGTTGTAATTCTGTGAAAACGTTCAAGGCCATATTCTATGGAAAGCCGGAGACCAACAGCTTTCCTGTAAATGAATCGTTTTACATCGCCGTTTAATGGATGAATCAAAATTACAAAATGCTAGGTATTTCAAAATATTTGTGACATTCTAAGAAAACAAGGAAAAGTTTTTTTTTTCATCTTTCCTCTTGCAAACATTTTCATTTCCCCGTTCTATTCGACATAGTGAATTAAAACAGGTTTTAGGGCTCAGTAATGGCGAACATGTTGAATATGTAGATTTATTCTTTTGAACAGTTTTTGAAATTACACTATATTACGGTTTATTTAATGTCAAGATTTCAGTGTTTAATGAGAACATAATCAAATATTTAATCCAGTCAGACACTTGCATTGTTGCGAGTTGGACAAATTTCAGAGATTAAAGAAAAATTATGTTTTCATATTTTTGGTATTATATGAGAAATAGTATCTCCGCAAACCTCTTCCCAACGGTAATTTGAGAAACGGGGATTCACGGGTGCAGAGCCAGACTACGAACGTCTCGAGAGATCCGAGCATGCAGATTGAAGGCGACGCCGGCGCGCCAGCCAGTTGAAATCGTTTTTAGAAATTGTGACGTCATTTCGATCAGGAATGTGGACTAATTAAGCTGTTGATTGGTTCATTTGGCTGCCATGTTTTTGTAATATGACAACGGGTTACCGAAGACCCGATAGAAGGCGCTCGCTGAATGGTCAGAATCTCGAGGTCATGAAGCAGTCTTGTTTTGCATGATTAATCGCCGAATCTTCGCGAATGTATTCCACAGACTACAGTTGTGCAACATAATGACGGTGCACGGTCTCTTATAAGGCCGGGGGGGGGGTGATCTATTCATAAATTCATAAAGATCTCTTGGGGGAATTGTTATAAGTATCCTCAATAACCGTAAACATAAATTCAATACATTCACAGCATAACTTATATTTTAATTTACCAACATATCAAAATTGTGTTTTTGAAAGGCATATATAAAACTACAGTGAGTAAAATAATACAAATATATGTTCAAATCCTTCAACAATTATTTGGAATCAAGAGTGACGTGGCATTACAACTAGCTTTCAGTGTAATGACAGATGCAATTTCAAGCTTCATTCAATTTTTGGATGATGGGTAAAAAACTACTACTCCCCCTGAGCCAGAGGCCGATTCGCCCCAACAAGTTCACAGTGTAACTAATATTTTAATTTACCAACAATCACAGTAATGTTTAGAAAGACATAAATTGAACTAAACAATAATACAAGTGCTGAATCCTTCAACAACAACTATCAGGAGCAAATAAAAATTCAGGTTCATGTACATTTTTGTCAGATGTTGCAATTTGCAACGGATGTCTTTCCTACGATGTGGACTTTCCTTTAAGAATAATTAATCACACACGGCAAAAATATAATACATGTATGGCAGAACACGAACTCAATTTGGTCACTGGTGATATCGCTCGAGCTTTGTAAAAACAGTGACTCAGCGTGTGCGCATGATCCGTGTGCGCATGACAAGTGAACGGTCCACGACTATAGATCTTTGCGAAATTAAACCTGAGTTTCCTGCACAAGTTTTAGCGAACATATAAGCGGTCAACAGCGCCCTCGGATGGGGACGGTGATGGGAGACGAGCGAACTGAAACTGCAGCACGAAATTTCTTCAAATTTCTTTTGCAAATAGCAAACCTATAGAGGGCGCTTTGGTGACCAACGAGTTAGGCCTGCACGAATACTTGTTCAGTCGGATACACATTTATGGAACAAACATAATAGATACGCTGGCAGTATTAATACAAAGCGGTAATTTCAATACATTAAGACAAAGAGAAATGAACGGTTTCCGCAACGGTGATTTCAGCGGTTAAAACAAAGTAATTTCAAAAAGCATTAAAACCTGCAAACCACTAAATAATTACAATAAATTAATGGCAAAATAATGGTGTTTTCTCAATGCTGATTGAAAAACGATTACAAAAAAACCTTAGATTGAATGAAATATAAGTGTGAAATTATAGTTGCATAATCATGAGCAATTCACATGAGGTCAAAAACCTAAAATTAGATCCCCAAACTTCAATGGTGTGAAATAACAATCAAATGAAGTCCCTGCAAATAACATGAGGTCAGAAGCTTGTAATTATGGTCTAAAAACAGTAACCCAATCTTAATGAGATTCACGACTTGCGAGGAACTCATAGACAAATTTAGGTGTACTAGATTGCAGATAAACCCACAGGAGTGGACAATATACAAAGTATTTCCCCGGACCCTATTAAACAATATGAAACTATCCCCTGTCAGTCTCTAGTTGCATGGTGGTCTGGCCTCCGTGCCATTGCAGCCGCTCTCGTCTGAGGAGTCTGCGCAGTGCACCTCCCCGTCGCACCGCTGACATCCCAAAATGCACATGCCATTGTCGCACTGGAATCTTTGAAGGGGCTCGCCGTTACTTGTCTTCTTCCCAAGGAAATCTTGCACGCAGTTGACTGCAGAAGAAGCGGGAAATATACAGAAGAAAAAACACAAGTTACATTATAACTCTCATATAGGAAACTCTGGAAGGGACCTTTGCTGACACAAAGCCTTGAAAACGCAAAAACAGACACAGGGGCTGATCATTGAAATAAAGTAACTTCAATTCATAAAGATTCAGGAGCGGTTTTGCTTCATAGAGTGAAGTTGCTTAATTTAAATTTCGTGCTTAACTTTTGTTAGGGGTTTGATATCCCCACGATAATCGAAGTGCACTTGCCGGTTGCTTTTGAAAGCGAATGTTTGCATGTAAACTTACGACATAACTGCATGATGAAATTGATTCGGGTGACATCAAGTTAGTATGCTATAAATGATCTCTTTTGGTCGCTGGCACTTGACTTGGTTGTCGAAAGGGTCATGGCTGCACTTGTCAAGAGAGTTTTGAGAGAAATATCTTCGAATGGAATTAGGATCGATAAATGAACCCCATGTATATGATGATGGATGAAATGGCGGGAGTCTGATCTCACCTGTGTGTTCTGTTTGGCAGTGGTCCTCATCTGAGAAGTCTCTGCAGTCCAGAATGGAGTCGCATTCAAACCATTTGAAGTAGCATTCGTCGCCCGACTGGCACTGGAAGTAGGGAATGTTCCACTGTTGGAGCTGGGCACAGGTGGGATTGGCTATTATACAGAAGAGAAGAAGGGTAAACACGCTCAGACAGGTACCAAAATGACGACAAAATGAGTTAAACTTCAGACAAACAGGATCCAGAGACTGTCAACATGTCAGTTACTTTTAGGAAATTAGTGAGAGAATTGAGTAAAACGTCAGTGAAGCAATGAGCTAAGAAGTAACTTTATGGTCGGAAATAATGGCAACATGAATCCAGACATGAAATCTGCAACAAAATGAGGAGATCCCCAAACAGGACACAATGAGTTAAATAATAATCGGCAAAAGAGTAGTTCAAAACTTAACTAAAGGAAACGGGGAAGAATTGAGGCCCCCTCCCAAAAAAAGAATCAGAGGGCCTCCGAGAATGAGGAACTATTTTTCTCGTACTAATTCATTTCAACTCAATCCAATTCAGTTGACATTTATTTAGCACTGTCCAATAAACCAATACAACGTTGGATAATATAAGTATAATACAGTGATACATTTAAATAAACGAATACGAATATGAAGCTAATTACCACCAGAAAGATAACAAAAGAAATTGCAGCAACTGTTCGGTTTATTGATACTTACTCTGTGCACTGGCCGAAACGATCAGTGAGCAACAGATGATTGCGATAACAGACGCAAGTTCAAGCTTCATTTTGGGACGATGGGTAAAATACTTCTTCCTGAAAGTTAAAAAAAACATCAGATCAAAAGTAAGTCTCATTACTACTCAACAACAAACGCGTGAAATCCAAAAGTTTTAATATTGGTCGGTTAAGCCTAAAACATCACCCAACGCATCACCAATGAACCTTTTACACTTTTATGCCATGCACAGAAGTTCCCACGTTCAGCTTGGTTCAACACAGATACATGTACACATCTTTCTATGATCGACAAATTTCAATGAAGAATAAAATTACTCCTGATATGGTGCACACATGAGCACTACAGGGTGAGTCATAAAAACCGGAAACCAAACTCCCACAATTATTTTTCACATTAAAAAATATATGTAGCACCACAAAATAATATGACTGGAAAGCCAAATTTCATAAGGTGCTTTTAGAAGAAAAAATGATTGAAATTGGTCAATCCGTTCAGAAAATATTACCATTTAAACACAATGACCCTAAAACCTGTCTCGTCCAATAAAAGAAGAAAAAATGCGATTTCAAGAATCGTCGTCGCAATTGTCTCCAAACATCAACAGCGATAAAATCCCAGTTTAAACGTTAAAATATCAACAGAATCCCTTTGAAGGCCCGTCCTTTAAAAAATGTAGATTTTATCAATCATATTGTTTGCCTAATCACGGTTGTTAATAAAGATATCGTGTACTACAGTTGGTGACAGTTGTTGAAACAAGTATTTTGTGTAATTTTCTTTGTTGTTCCAAACAGTCAAAACACACAATGAATTGCTTTTTTTTTGGACGAGACAGGTTTTGAGGTCATTGTGTTTAAATGGTGATATTCTTTGAACGGATTAAAAAATATCCGGGAATTTTTCATCTAAAAAGTATGAAATTGGCTTTCCAGTCATTATCATTTTTGGTGCTACATATTTTTTAAATATGAATTTTTTATAGGGTTCGGGTTCCGCTTTTTTTGACTCACCCTGTATAAGAACAGAAAATATTGTGGCTACATAATCGGCAACAAAGCAGGTATATACTGAGGTTATTCTGTCCAAGCTGTCTATGCGAAAAAAATTGTTATCACACCGGAATGTTCATATTTTGAGTCATGATTGCAAACAGCTCCCCTCAACAGCATCTTGCTTATAGCATATGACCCGGTCATTCATTACAGACCAAATTCGAGAGATGTTCGCTTCATATTACTCGCCATGACAATACAAACAATTTGCAATAAATTTAATGCTACTTAAAGAGGATTTACGGGATTAAAAAAGATTAAGCAGTGTTCATTTAATTGGAATATCAAAGGTGTTAAGTGGGGATTAGAACGGTAATATCCCATGAGTAATGCTATGATTATGTAAACATTACACGCCTTGTGTTGTATCGTTTTACTGAGTGGTTATTTGACGCATTCCCCTCGAACTGACAGGACAATTAATAGCCTATTCTGTCGGGGCCACGAACATACATGTATTTAATCTATCGTTTTCCTTTTTTTCTGGGAGGTGTATTTCGAGTTTATGAAGGGGAAAGAGCAATGTTTAAAACAATCAACAATCTTGAAAAACAAATGACCACTTTATTTACGATAATTACTAAAAGGGCTTGGGCAGATACATTCTATTTTAACATTTGAAAACAAGCTTTGGGTTCTTTTTTTTTTATTGTGCGGCTGCCCAGCCATTATTTTAAAAACTTGTTTTCTGTCCGGAACAATCTAAAATCCAATCACGTTCATTTCGATGGCATTAAGGGACACATTCGTCCAGAGATCACCAAGAATTTAGTTCCTTGGATTTTTTACTAACCATATTTCAAAAGCCTGATTCACAAGAAATCATCATCAAAATGTCTTACATAATATGAAGAACATGGTGGGAAAAAAAGTTCGTTACATCTGACGCGGCAACTTTTGGTAAGTCCAGCGGCGCTTTATAGCCATGAAATTGCCAGCTGCATTTGAATGCATAAAATTAACAAGTGTATGTGACAATTTAAAATCAGGTCCAATAATTTTTAGCAACCTTGTCGAAAAGAAACCTGAGTGACTTCAGGAATCGAGACGATCAAGCACTCTAACAGCTCGATAACGAAGGTTGGAAGCAACATTTCGTTTTGCGAAAGCTCTCGAGAAAACCGCAAATCTTCAATGTGTAAAAGTGCATCATTTGAAATTAATATGCATTTATTATAAACACAAACGTCAACTGACAAGGTTCACTTTGAATCAATATCAGGTTGAACATAAACCAGACGATCAAGTAATTGCGCACTTTATTTTCAAAAGTTGACTCTTAACTCGACAGCTACATGTAGATCTTCGTTAATTAACATCTGTTGTGATAAAGCCTATACCCTGAAAAGTCAAACATGAAATGAGAGTATACTTCAGAGCGGTTACATTTCCTCTTACCTCACAAGAACAGGTGACGATCTTTTATCAGTTCAGAGATATCGTGGTGTGATGTCTTTGCCGGTGTGCTGTTTCTGGCAATGTTTTCGGTATCGATGTCTGACGAGGTATGCCCTGGTGAGCGCTAGATGGCAGTATTTATGGAAAACTCCCGTACATGTCACACAATGTCAAACAAAAGACGGATGTCTATACTCACCCATATGAACACCTGTTGTAGTCCTAAGCATTACCTCATTTCCGGTTCGCGAGAACTGGGATGCCTTATTTTTAAATGTCAATTATTTATGGGGTCAGCATGAATTTTCCCGATAAACAGTTTGCACAATGGAAGAACGAGTGATATTTTCGTCATGATCAATTCAGGATATAAATAGTAAAACTAGACATACAATTTCTGAGAATGGACAGTTGTTATTGAGAGAATTATAGCGAGTCAAGAATAATTTCACCCATATACTTCCCCATAGGCGTAGCAAGCAGGGGTGGGGGTGGGGTGGGGGTTGGGGTGGGGGGGGGGGGTTAGGGGGTATTTACCCGGACCCCTCCAATATTTTGCCTTTTTCCATTCAAATCCCTTTTTTCACCGGGATTACCCCCCCCCCACGCCAATAATTTGTAAAGAGTGCCCTTTTTTTTTTTAAAGAAGTGCCTTTTTTTTAAAACAAGTGCCTTTTTTGTGTCAATTGCCGTTTTGGGTGCCTGATAAATTCGTCATCCTATTGTAACGATCCGTTTTAAAATCTGGCGTGATTTGAGCGACGCGTGGGGGATACAAATAAACTGTAATCGTTTTTTCTGATGTTCAAAGTTGTGTCCATATAAGGAGTCAGCAACTAAGCATGTCAAAACACATTTAAGTAATACCTTCAAATATGGTATGACGTAACAACATGTGCAGAATTGGATGATAACAAACAAACTCAAGTTAAATGAGGATAAAACTGAATTTTTCATTGCCGCATCTTCTCATCATCATCATCAGAAACACTTAACCGACATAACTCTGCAGATAGGTAACACAGCAATCAAACCATCTCAGACAGTCCGAAACTTGGGTGTTGTTTTCGACAGTTCCATGACAATGAGCAAACACGTAGCAAAAATATGCAAATCTGTCAACTACCACAACAGGAACATATCCAAGATTCATAAATACATAGACACAAACACATGCCATGCCGCTGTCCGAGCACTTGTACTATCCAGACTCGATTATTGCAACTCTCTTCTCAATGGTATTAATAATCAGTATGAGGTTGATCGACTCCAACGACTTCAAAACCGTGCCGCACGTATCACATTATCTCAACCCAAATACACACATGCCTCTCCACTCCTTCAACAATTACATTGGTTACCAGTTAGACAACGCATCAACTTCAAAACAGCAGTTTTCATGCTCAAAGCACTTCATAACACAATGCCGCAGTACATAATGGGATCACTCAACCTGCACCCAGCCGTAGTGGACTCCGCTCCAGTAACAACCTTAGAGTTCCACGCACATTCAAAAAGGCAGGGGGCAGGGCCTTCTCAGTGTCTGGTCCCCGATGCTGGAATTCCTTGTCACACAACATCCGAAACATCAGTTCTCTTGACAACTTTAAGGGCAGACTGAAAACTGATCTGTTTTCTCCACATAATCTGTAACTTGTCTTCTGGAGTTGTCCTTATCGCGCATTTATACTTGCGAAAATTCGCGCTATAAATCGTGTTATTGTTAACATTCATTATTTTACTCGGTTATGTGTAAAACATCACTTGTATACCGATGATGTTACAAAATCTATCACCAAAATATTTATACATGTAGGCCTAGGCCTACATGTATAATATTCTATCATATAAAACGGACTTACTAGATGTATATTGTAAAGGAGGTTGTTTTTTTTTACGACAAAACCAAAAGATAACTCGAGACTACAGAAGAAAAGTAACTGAATTAAAGAGACCGATATGCCGTCGTGAAGACTTCCGAGGTGTCTTGAAGGCAATAACATATTATAAATTATAGATGGAGAGAGAAAATAGTTTCAGACTTGCTAAGCTGTCGCACAAGTGAAAAAAAAACCCATTCACAAAGGCCCACAGTGACGTAGCAACGGGATGCGCCCTTGGGTGCAGCCCCCTCCCCATCCCCCCCCCCCAAAAAAAAAAGGGAGGGGGAGAAGAGAGCCTCGCCCCACATCTCTTTTTTTTGTGGAATACGAGCAAAATCATTTCCACTAGTGCATCGTCCAAAAAAAAAAATCTCGCTTCAAAACTGTTTCCATAGGGGACCTACAGTTTGTTTCCCGGGTCGGTTTTAGGGAGTACTGAGTGACGTTTGATAAAAGACTGGAATTCTGCATAGCAAAAGTCAGAACATAAACATCATAAAAAAAAAACCCACCCAGTACACAGGAAGCACCTCTTGGAATTACACAATGCGACTAACATTACTCTGACGACTGTTTATTCCATAAAAAGAAACACAATCAATAACTCGGCAAAAGCCCATTCAATTCACTAGGGTTCACTGCGCCTCGCAGTTTACGGGAATTCCCTTTATGTCATTCACGGGAACAGCACAGGGGGCTACGTACGTCTATAACATGGAGCGAGAACTTGTAAAAGGGCAAACACCAGGGTTGAACAAACTAGCTTCATTCGGAGAAGGCAGTTTCATTGTTCGAAAACTTGATTTCTGGATAACAAAATCACGCAAATCTATATAGGACACAACTTTCCTCTAAAACTATACGGTATGCAAGAAACTTTTCGATTGCAAAATGAATGAAACATTTCAAAGAAATGTTTTTCTTTCTAGGTACCGTGTCTCATTCACATACATTTGAACTCGTTATTACCTTAACCACAATATCAACATAGGTGATCAAAACTAAAGATGACTCACATTTTTCCGACTTTAAAATATCCTGAATGAAAGACTGAAAGTGTATACAAATTTCTAAGAAATCCATATAGAAAAAGACGTCCTTAAAAGTCCCTTCTTTATTAGATTATTGTTGTAAGAAAGATGAGATGTACACCAATAGAGACATCTACTGAAATATAAGATATTTGAAACAGAGAAAGATGTTTACTCGACTTAGCCTATAAACTTGCATCATGTTATGTGGTTGTGGCGAGAACTGAATTATTGTTCGGCCGCCAAAACAAAAATCGAAACTTGTGAAGCACGGGCCTATTTTATCACTCGATGCCTAATTCAAGAGTGAATGACTTTTGTATAGGCATTATTGTGTAGAAAAAAAAAAACAAGTTATAAAATTTCTTATTTTGTGGCTATAGGCCCACTTGAAAGTATATCGCGTAAGGTACATCCTTCATTCTTGCATTAAAAAAAACCCAAATGTGGACACGGTCACACTTAAGCTTCCGCACACTGAAGCAATCCCCCTCGTTAATCCGGGATCTCCAGAGATCAAGGACAGTGGTTAACTGACTCAACGGGTGTCCGGCCAAACCAACTACGGGAAACCTGTGACTCTTTATAACGAGGAAACCATCCGCTGATCCGGTTTTTACGGTCTCACCATGGGCAATCGAGCACGTCACATGCTCAGTTATCCGCCGGATAACGGACACCAAACTGTCCAGTTTCACGGACACAAAACTGCAATAATAGTCAGGTTAGAAACAATTTTGCTAAGGCAGGAGACGGACTTTTCTAAAGGGAAAAGGAGCTGACCTATTAGAATCGGGCAATTAAAAAGCTTCAATTGAGACATGCTGCACGGTAAACACGTATTACAGCACATCTGATGGATCTGTACTGTGCAATCGTGATTGTATGGGATTTGTATTAAGTTGTGGGAAAAGGATTAAAACAATCGTGGTTGTGCGCCACCGTCTCGCATGCCTCCTACATCGGAATTGGTCTTCCAAGAAAGATCAGCACACCGGATATAACTGACACGGTTACACCTGTCTCCATATTTCGCGGGGCAATATGAAGGATATAGCATGGTGAACGTTCCGGGTTATCTCCCATTGCCGTCATCAGTTGAACCACGGAGCAGGTTTATATTTCCCGTCTTTATGAAGGAAGAACTGGTAGGCTATGGAAATAACGAAAGGACAGAAAAAATGAGAAATTCTTAACAACTCTATTAAACCCGGCTTTGCCAATCTCTATTCGGGAGTTTCAAGCAGCTAGCTTAAAAAAGAATAACATATTCTTAATTCATTTTCAAACTACTGTATTCTCAGGCTCATGGTAATCAGTAGCGCGTGCAGATGACATTTGTGGTGTGTATGCGGCGAAGCCGCTATTTCTCTACATCCGGGGTTACCGGAAAGTCAAAGTTGGGCTAATTTAAAATACCTAATTGAGACATCAATATTAAAACAAACACTTTTTTCCAAAACGGTTCAAGGGATGAAGATGAATCCTTGTACAAACATGACATCCTGTCGAAGCGTTTGGGGTTTTTTTTCACGATGTGTGCTAATGAGGCGGAGAACTCAATGCAGCGGCCTGCCGCTGTACCGAACACCGCTATACCGAACATTCGGCCAAGCCGAACATCATCCCGGCTCCCGGTTTTATGTACAAAACGTACTGAATAGTTGTTGACTATAATCAACAGGTTAACCAAAAAATCTACCGGTTATATTAAACGTTATTTGGGACATATTTGATTCCCGAACGACAAACGACCCGTGGTTACGTCGTGTTTGAATGTTGAAGAGTGATAAGTGGTTATTATTTTCCCATTAATGAACAGAAGGGAAAAGTCACCCATTGCTGAAATTTCATGACGACGCCGCGTGCGGCCGCGGGATATGTGAGAAATGCCAGTTCATGGTCAAAAGAGGGCGCTGCTGATAAGTGAAAACTGTACCATCGTAGTAGGTGTTCTTTTTTCCATTCCTCTCCTTTTTTTCTCCGTGATGTTTTTATTCATTGTGTCAATTTTATTACGTTCTCTATTCATAATGTTACTTTACACAGTCTTTACAACCACAATTTTCATAAATAAAGCTTTATGAATAAACTACTTTATAAACTTTGCAGCAATTTATTTCTTAAAACAAAATTAAGAAGTACATTTTAAGAAACATCATTTTGCACTTCGAAACGGCATAAAAGGGGAAATAAATATACACTTCACAAATCCAGTCAAAAGAGGGCGCACTTCAAGTAGGGAAAAAGAGGGCGCCATTTAAACGGACAGACGCCATTTTAAGTACCGATGGCACAAAATCGCCATCGGTGCAACCCTGTATTAACATATCTATAGACACCAGTGCTAAATGCCCATAGGCCTACTTCAAAATGCTTTTATAAATACTCAGACTCCCACAGGTATACTTAAGCTGTACAGAAAAATGATGATCAACATGTCATCTTTCATTTTATTTTCATTTTTTGGTGGGTTGAGCATTGACTTTGCAAGAAATTCTCACTCGACCCCTATTTTCCCAAAAGCGGAAAAGTAGCCATCTTGAAAAACGATCCCTCCACAACATGGCAAAATAGCGCCACTATCGAGCCCAGTAATGCATCCAAAATGCTAAGAATTGGAGGTCCCTAGTCGGGGTCAGAGGTTCATTACCATATCTCTTCAATTCCTCAATTTTATGGCTCTCAGTACTTTCTAATATAGAATTATTTGAGGGGTATAACTTTTAGTCATGAGCTCGGCCGATGGATTTTGGCCTATTTACCATTATGGTTGTGCACCCTTTAGTAGGTCCAAAAGTTTGCAATGCCCCCAAAACAACTTTTAGGGCAAAGCTGAAGTGTTGGTTATTCATATTCCATCAAAAAAAACTGAAAGAAAAAATTATCCGAGGTCGATATTAGACCTGAAATTAGCGTCGCTTTGCGCCTGCTAGATGTAGAGCGCCCCCAACGACAGTAAATTGAGTTTCAGCTACTTTGAAGCTCAAAATGCCCCCACCCCCCCGCTTTAACTCGCAATTGCTGTAAGGCCAAAAACAAAATAGTCGGTCTCTGGTCAGACCACAGTTCCGGAAAGTTCCGGAATTGATTGATTGGTTTTTTTTTTTTTTTTTTGGTCGGCTTTTTTTTTCAAGCTTGGATTGTACAGAGAAGGTGGGTACTATTTTGCTTTTGTTGTGTCCTCATATCCATTGGTGTCCTCCATCATTTGCCTTTGTGCAAATTCCCCATTCCTTGGTGCTCCTTGGTACACAAATCATTGAGCTGGTGCGGCAATCGAGATCGCTGTTGTAGCTACCGCAGGGGGGGGGGGGGCCTAATCGGTTGATGGACTACGGCCGGCTCCCTTACGATTTGGGAGCATCTGTTGCGGAACAGCCTTGTTGTTACCTTTAAACTACTTTTTCCCCCACCCCATAGGTTTTTCATTTTGTGGGTGGGTTGAGCATTGACATTAAAGAGAAATTTTCACCCAAAGAAGACGAACCCTATCTTCCGCCAAGCGGAAATTAGCCATCTTGAAAAACGATCCCCCCATAACATGGCAAAATAGCTCCACTTTCGAGCCCAATTGCTTCCAAAATGCTCAAACTTGGAAGTCCCAGTCTGAGACAGAGATTCATTGCCATATCTCTTCAATTCCCTAATTGTATATGGCTCTCAGAACTCTCTAATATAGAATGTTTTGAGGGTTTAACTTTTATTTATGAGCTCGGCGGATGGGTTTGGCCTATTTACCCGTGTGCACACCTATGCCGATCGCGAAAAAAATTGGCTATTTTTTTCGTTATGGCTGCGGCGTTCCACTATTTCAGTCGATTAATCTTTCGCCTTGACTGGCTGACTGCAAGCATACCTCACCAGTTTATCTATCATTATTATCTTAATACAGAAAATCAATGCTTGGTACATTCTTTCGTTAGCTCAGTGCAGAAATTTATTATGTCCATACATGCTGACAAAAATGTCACAAACAATTTCTTTTTGTTGTATAGACTCCAAGGACGTAAGAGGCTCCATCAAATCCGTAGTCCATCGAATCGGATGCGGATTCTATTTTGACTTACCAGACTGTGGCAACCGGAAAGGCACTACATTATCACGGATCAAGGAAACTATACACGAAACCCTTCTCCGCAGATGAGAACAAATATGTGACATCGTGATGACGTCATCGGTTATCCAATTATAAGCAACGTAAGTTTAAACGCTGAAAAAGGCATTGAACTATCACTTTTGCATTGAATAGAGTTCTGTGTTCCTTTTTCGGGTATCGTATAAAATATTGTCTTGGGAAAACTTTTGATTTCTTTACTTCCGGTATTACCGGAGGGGCAATGAGAAATGAATTTTACTACAATTATAATAGGCCTACATGCAAATGTAAACGTTTAATACGGGAATGCCGAAACACAAAATACGGCATTATGACTTCATAACCTGAAAGGGCGCCCTCTAGCAGCATGTGAACGAAAGATGAGTTTTTTCGTTTCTAGATTTAAAAACCATTTGCTAAAATGTTATTGCGCCACCTACTGTTCATATGCAGGAATCCATAATTGCTCAATTATTTTACACTTGTGCTGAACAGTAACCCGGGGATCGTTGTTAAAGTTTATGCAATTAATGCGTTTCATCAGCCAAAAGTTCCCGCTCTTTGAACCTCATCATGATCACGTGAATATTGAGTTTCGATATAGAATGTCACCTGATGTGTGTCTTATCTAAATGAAATGTAGAGCCTGGGAAAACAATTTCGCGGGTGCGTTCGAGTAACTTCCTCGATGACTGAACATGGGTAAAGGCAGACGGGTTAGCCACACGAGAGTCGAGGCTTATGATCGAACGTTCGCTTGTACAATGGACCATGTGCGCAAGGGCGATAAAAGCCTTTAATTTATCTGTGCCTGCATTGGACGATTTTTGGACTCCGCATGCGAACGGCAGGAAGGTGGCATGGCGGGTCATGGCTGCAAGGAGAGCCACATTTCTTTACTATAGCGAGTCTAGGGACCCGGGGAGGGGCATGGAGACCAAAACTCTCCCGCAAAAAGGGGAGGGTGCTACTTTTTTGTTTTGTTTTTGCTTTATATATAGTGAAGACGACCGTTTTCAATCCTCGCCGTCGTCTGCTCATTCCCTGTTTCCTTTCACGAATTGGTTAAATATTACTCAAAAGTAAAAGGTAAGGAAAAAACGTCAAATAAAATTCATTGAGCTGGTCGCTCAATAATCATCCCCCTAAATATATGATTAAGATTCGGCGCGGCGGTGCATTTTTAACAAACAACACGGGGTAAACCCAGGCTCGACCCCGGTGAGCTACTCGAACGCACCCCATAAAACGTGACTGTGACTGTCGTGCCTATCAGCAAAGTCAAAGTCCTCTTTGAAGTGGTCCGGGTACACAAAGTACAAGCAAGTATAAAAAGAAGGTTGCGATGGACTCCACGATATCGTTATACATATTCAATCCCGCCCAGTGCTTCGTTCTTTCCTGACAGACTACTAACTTTTAGAAGGCAGTTTCGCGTAGCAGTGCGATATTTAAGGCAGTAACGATGGACGTCAAATCGGTGTTGTTTCTGCTGCTGGTTGCAGTAGCATTGAGCCAGGCCCAGAAGCAATGTTGCTTCCCAGACCAATATGAAGCAATCGACGGTGAGTTTGGAACACTTAAAACCGCGTTCAATTTCTGATGGCTGTAAATGATTTCGCATAACCAGTTTTGGACTGTTAGGCCTATATGCTTTGCATACAAGGAACAGAATTGCTCAAAATCCCCAGTAGGGCTCACAACAACTAACCTGTTGAAGTTTCAGCTCAGTGTATTATAAATATAATACACATTTGAAAAAAACATAACAACCCAGAGCAAACGTGTGTATAATTTGTTGTTGGAATATCTGCACGGGGTACCGGTATTTGATACCTGTCCTAATTGCAATGAGCAAGGTGTTTATCGTTTAATTCGTACTACCGCTTTTCCGTGTAATTGCAAACGATCCAAGGTGGCTTTAGGCATTTGCCCCGGATGAAGCTGTTTTTTGACCTGGACTTATTTCTTGAAATAAATGAAATTTAGCTCTTTTCCTTTGGCATTGGATTTTCAGGTCAGATTACCGGCTTGGTTCAGTCTGGGCAAGGTACGGTTCAGATAGCGTCGGCACAAATTGCCTTCGATTACACCAACAGGCGATTGGGTGAACTTGTAACAGTTCAAGGCAGTATGTATCAAGAGGTCTTCGATTACAACAAGGTAAAAGCTGAGACTTTTTCATGGACATCGGCAGGGGCGTACATCTGGGGGAGGGTGCGGGGTATATATCCCCCAATTTTTGACCAGGGGGATGGGCAACATCGTCCCCACTGCTTACTTTATTTCCAACCCCGTTTCCAATAGTAGGCCCTGGATAGCCTAACTTTCTTTCTGTATCCTGATTTGATACCGCAATCGGCTAGTAATGGATTTATATCGTTGACTTGGTGTTGTTATTCACAACGTGCAGTACGTGTTTTCGCGATCATTCGTCCACGCCTTCTCGAAAATATTCATTTTCTTTCCAGTTTGTTAATATAAATATGAAATTTGATGCTGCATGTTGTCTCGTTAAGATCGCAACAGTTTAATTAAAATAAAATCGTGTTTTCGTAACTCACGCCATGCTCGCGCTGCGACGAATTGATTCTGTTTTAACACCAGACACCGCATACAAAAACGCAAATGTAAGGCCAAAAAAAAAAGTCTCCGGTTTCTGGTATGCGCGCGCGTCGCCGTAGCCATGCGCGTCGGCAAAATGAAAAAAAGTTTTTTTTTCAACGAAAGATGATGTCTCAAAACTGCCAAACTCGCTGGTTTGACTGGAATCCTGCTGGTGCACAATTTTAACGTGTTTTTAGATTGGGTTGTGGTCGAGAATAAGCTTTATGTGGCCTCTCTGGACTCTCATATATTTGCACTAAGTTTAGTCGGGCACCATTTGCAGTCATCAGCCGACATTTGAAGCAAAAAAATCAGGTAAAAAAAAAAAAAAAGCCGCATCGCCGCACCTCTTTTTGGGCAAGCTCCATACCAGAAACCGGAGACAATTTTTTTTTGGGCCTAACGCACAGGCAGACTATTCCTCATTTGCATACGTGTTCAAATATCTTGCACATGCAAATGGTCCAATACCAGGGTGACAGAGCAGGTAGTAATGGGCGCGTACTACTCGACACCCTGGGGACGAGGTTGGGGGATGGGCAATTGGACAATCCCCCTTCCCCACTTTTTCGTGGTAAGAAACCAAAAAGGTGGATTTTGAGGTATTTTTTGAACTTCCCAACAACCCAAGATGTGTTACATGGAGCTTTATAGACGCGCCGTTTTGATGTAAGGTTAAGGGGCGTAGGTACATACATAAGATGTATCTGTATCACGAACATCGCCCCCTAGTGTCATGTGGTGTTCAGCAAGCCCCCCCCTCCCCCCCCCCCACCCTCTCGCTTTTGGAATTTCCCCGGCCGGGCCATTTTTTTTAGTCCCCCCCCCCCCAGTCCCCGGCCCAGATTTACGCCACTTGACATCGGGGAAGTTGCTATTAGTGTAACGTCTCATACATCATTTTGGGATTGGTCTTTTTAGGGAGTCAGGTTAGGCAGTGGTCCTTTTCCTCGCCTTTCACCTCTATTACCCAGGTTCGATTCCAGACCATGTCCACAGCAGGATTGAGTTTTCAGTTCATACCTGATGTCGTGGGTTTTCACCAGACCAGGATATTCTTCCATATTAAATTTTGACCTATATATAGGTCAAAAATTTTGTTGGCGCCCGCTCAATGTTTGGCTATCATTGCGTGGTGTGTGCTCAATTTTGACCTATATATAGGTCAATAATATGGAAGAATATAGTGCCCAGGGTGCTAAAAATCCTGTACCTGGCGGTAGATCCAGAGCTACAATACTGGCCAAATCTCGCTGGGCCCTAACCCCCCACCCACCGGCGCCCGCTCAATGTTGGCTATCATTGCGTGGTGTGTGCTCAATCAGCTAGAGAGAACAACACTGACCGGGGAGCCGGGGAGTGGGTGACCGTGGGAGGCTGAGGTTTTTTTTCCAAGTGTCCCAACCATTTTTGCCGGGATTGTAGCTTCCACGACTTACGCCACCTGGTGGCAGAGGATACAACCCAATTAAACTGAAGATTCCTCCCCATTTGTTTTCACAGGGCGTCGTTTACGTCATCAATCTCACTATGAAGACATGCCAGAAAGTTCCACTGCCGACAATGCAAATGCAGCATTGTGTCCCAAGTAAGTGAATGGCACACTCGAATATGTTGGGTGTTAACTTGTACGCTTGTAGACTGGTGACTTGTACGCTGTTGTCAAGTTTCTCATTTTTATTTTTTTTTAGTCTAACAACTATTCTTTATAAAGTTCTGTTAAACACTAGAAACTTTAAATTTAACCAGAAAATTAAACTCGCCTGCCAAATGAGCAATTATGTCATAAGAAGCAATGACTTGCAAATCTAAATTTCCATGATTTTGTGTGTAGAAAATATCAAACGTAAATGAAGCCGGCATTTTGCTGAATAATTGCGTTTGGTGTATACTAGTAAAACCTCACTGCGACAAAACCTTTGATTAATTAACGACATTAGGAAACTTTACACATAATGACCTCATCAGAATACAGCATTGCCCGCGATTTCACAACCCTCTTTATTGGACATGTGCGTACACGTGACTAGGCGCACACCCTTTGCTCATGACCTCGCTGTCCTATATTGGTTTTTAAAATAGAGCTTTATTAAATATAATACAGCTATACAATAGAGCTATATTAAATATAATAGAGCTATATTATTTATAATTTAATAAAGCTCCATGGCAGCGGCGGCGGAACGATTTTCAAACTAGGGGGGGGGAGGGGCATCACCAAAAAGGGGCACTTGCTCAGAAAAAAAGGCACCTTCCTTCTGTTGTAAAACAGAAGAAAATTGTCAAACTATATCCGTTCACATTGCATGGAATACATGTTACCCGGAACAAAATTTACTAACAACAGTGATATACACTTTTAAACATGTTTGCGTTAACAATTTTAAAAATCTTAATTCCCTTACTCAAAAAATGGCAGACCAGGCCTTTTCCTGAAATAGTCTCAATAACGCCGCGTTGTTCTCAAATATTTTTTTTTCAAAGAGAGAGAGCCCTCCGGCCTCCAGCACACCCCCGGCAGTACCTCTCTGGGTCAGCCCTTGAATTTGACCAGCTAGGCCTATGCAAAGGGGCCATTTTTTGTCGTGAGAGGGCACTGTTGCTCTTGATGGCCAGTTCACTGACCATTTTATTCGCGTGAAGAGCACAAATATTTTTTTTACAGGCCAGTTTTCCATCTTGAGAGATGCACTGTGTTAATGCTGCGAGCGGGGCACTATTTTGCTTTCGAGGGGCAGTTTTCCATCTCGATAAGTTATCGCGAGGAGCACTATTGTTTTTGATGGCCAATTTTCCATCTCGAGAGGGGCACAATTTTATTATTGCGAGAGGGGCATTTGTGCTTTTGAGGGATAGTTTCCCATCTCGAGAAGGTGCACAATCTTGTTAATGCGCGAGGGTTAAATGTATTTTTGAGGGGCACTTTTGCATTACAAGAGAGGAGACAAGGTGTAAGCGCAATCATAATGCTTTCATGTGTGCGTTTGAGGGGCAGTTTTTCATCTCGAGGGGGCACATTTATGAACGCGAGAGGGGCAGTTTTGTTGGCCTGGGAAAATCTGGGGGTCAAGTGCCCCCACCTGCCCCGGTTCCGCAGCCCCTGCTCTATGGTTTTTAACCGCCTGTATGTTCCTGCAGGTAACGCCACCTACGGAGGTTCTTTCTATGCTGGGGATCACAAGTTGAATGCAGACACGTTCAGCTACTCCATTAATGATGGATCTAACGTGGGCAACGTGACCCTGTCAGTCGCCAAGGGTAGCTGCATTCCGTTCAGTCAAACATTCGTCGGATCGTCAGGGGGAAGTATGTAATCCAACATTGACAGTCACTGTTTAATAGACCGTTCCCTTTAGCCCCACCTTCGTGGGGAAACAACACGTGCGCATCTCCAATGTTAAACTAGATGCATGCTGCTGACGCGCGCGTCATACGCACGTGCAATCATGTCGGACTTTTGCGCAGAAGCCCCGTCGTGGTTGGCCAAACCAAGACGTGGCTTTACAAATTTCTGCGTCGAAAGACGCTACAAATTTCGACAAGAAACAGATGAATTATTAAAAAAATATCAATAGAAATAGTGAGAAAAAAAAACAACCCCCAAAAAGAACAACGTGGACAAGATTCGGGCGATTGTTTAGTTAATAAACAAACAGGTGACATTAAACTCTCCATCAGGGCCCTATTTCATGGCGCTGCTTAACAGTTAGCAGAAAAGTTGTGCTATAGCAGAAAATTGTGCTAACCTTAAGCACTATTGCACGACGTCGGTGTGCTATAAAATACGCGCGCATGGAGTTATTTCAGAGAAGTTAAGCAAATGTTTCCTCTGAGGTAAGCGCGCCTTTAGCTGTGCTTACTGCTTACGGCCTCCATGCAATAGACGGAGCCTCTGTTAGCGTAAAATCGTGTGATCAGCAGATCAGAGCCATAAAATTGGCCCTGGTCTTGATGGGCTTAGCTTGTCTTTATTCATTCATAGATTTGCTTTCTGACTGTACCTACTGTCAAACATTGAATGAAATTCAAATTGAGTGATTTCCTGCTTGATCCACTCATCTTTGTTTCTATAGTTCAAACGCTCACCGTGGCGGGATTCGTCAACTATACCCCAGGGATCCAGGACCCCTCCAAGTACTTCACTATCCCAAACTATTGCCCAGCGGTAAGTTCGCCGATGTGCCGGTACTGTAGCTTAATTGTTTTAATCTTGCTAATGGGCTATTTGCGAGAATTATTATTATTATTAAAACAAAAATGCCATGTTGATCATTTCACAGCGCTGTTCAAGCACTTTAATAAAAATAAACCCTAACTTTATTTAAGGTTATTAATTACGTATGAAAGATACGAAAGGAAAGATAAAAACTCACTTGATTGAAAACGAAAAAAAGAGTTAAAAAGTTAAGACCGGAGACTAAGATCTCTAAGGTATCCAGTAAGTAGCAGTTAGCTGTATTGCTAACAGACTATAGATTAACTGCCCCAAAGGCTTTAGAATACCCAATAAATTTTGCCCAGTGGATCGAAAAAAAGAAAAAGATTATTCTGATAATCTGGTGCCATAACCTTTAAAATCTTTAAAATGACATAAGAATCTTAAAGTCTAAATGTTTCTTGTACCGGAAGCCAATGGAAACCTTCCAAACTTTAATTACCATCAAGGGAGTAGGCCCCGGCACTGGCGGATTTTGTTGAACGATATTTTCTTCAGTAACTATTTTCCTAAATGCTTATAGAGTTCCGACATTGAAAAAGAAAAGAAAACCTGCTCCAAAGCCATAACAATGCGCCGTGAATATCGGCATTCATTTTCAAGGAAGCAAAATAATGGTCAGTTGTGAAGAGCGCCCCCATTTGGAGATGGGTACCAGCCCCCCCCCCCACGCCCTCCCTGCTTTTTGATTTAACGGAGGACACGTGGCTGGTGAGAAAATCATGTCTACATTTCGGCGCCGTGTGCGAGTGCGGTTGCCACCCCCCCCCCCCCATCAAAAGCTGGATATGCAACTGAATAGGCCTATACAACATTTGGCTTTGACGATTTTATTTTTAGATATGGTTGGATGTGGGGGTTAGTATTTTAAAGCAAATATTGTTTGGACCTGCTTAAATTTTTGTGTTCGTAGAATATAATGTGTTTGTAGTCTGGTTCCCTGACCCCATTTCAGATGAAACGGAGCAATCTATTGACGTTGGGAAATCGTAAGGTCAGGGAACCAGTCTAGCTGGCTTGTACCTGTGCACAGATGTGTTATCGATTGCACACAAAATGTTGGCTAACGAGCAAATTGGGCGCAGTATATTATTTGAAAAAAAAAGCCAGTTTTGGGAAATTGATACAATATTCCACCTTTGCTGAAAACGTCAGCACACCAGGTGCCATGATTTCAACAGTTCAGTAAGGTATTTCATAAAAATTTAGTAGTTGTTTGATGTTTGCAAATGTTGTATATTGCCTTTAATGTGTAATGAGAACCAATATCCGTTCAATATGTAACCGTGTTTTTATCATGTGTCCGTTGAACTAGTAAACGGTGTTTTTTTTATTAACTTTGAGTCATTATGATCACTGAAAAATATAATGTTGTTCCTCACATTCCTTTCGCATGCTCAACAGTTCTTCACTCCGGAACCAAAAGAGGGCCTGGGACCTGCTTTCACCATGAAGTTTCCGCTGTGAGTGCGCCCTCAACGGCCATACTTGGACTGAAACCAATCTATCGCCTGAGTGTACGTCTAGAATAATTTTGAAATCAATTTGCTAAAGTTTAGTTTGGCTTCGCCAGTAAAATGCTTTTTCGACAGTGAAGATTCAAAATGTGTATTTGAATTTTGAATGACTTTTAAAAAATATTGATTTTGCCTGTTTGCAACTTTGCACACCCAATTGTTTTGCTGAAATAATTTATTGTATAATTTCAAACATAAACGAGCTATCCGATCTGGATGAATTCGATGTCCTGGCTCGGATTGGTTTCAATTTTTTTTCTTCGAAAGTATCTACTTGAATTATAAAATAAAGATATTACCACAACTGACTCAAGATCCTGTTGATGTCCACAACTGACTCAAGTTCCTGTTGATGTATGACAATTATGATTAGTTACGTCTATATAATCATTCCACACCAAGTCTTATGTCCGTGAGACCAACTTTAGTCAGGAAAAAAACAAAAAAAACCTGCGTGCTCTTTAATAGCCCTACTTGTATTAGTGAAATGTTTTCGTTTAATTCAAGAAAGGCCTGAGGGAGACATGACAAAACATATTTGATTGGCTTTTGATATAAACGACAATCGTGACGTCACAGCTTACATTGTTTACATTGTTTAAAGGTGTGAACAAGTTCCTCGAAATACTTCAATCCTTGTGGAGAAATCAAGACGAATGTAGCAGCAACTGAGCAGACGATTTTCAATGATTAGAAAACCTGATATATTACTGCAGATAATGCATGTTTCTTAATCCTGCAGAAAAGTTGCTTAATGGGACCAAAACATCTAGTTTCAAAATCGAGTTGATTTTTTTTTATAAAATGGTTGCTTTTTCTATTAAAATCATGTCGCAGTTAGATATGTTTTGTTATATGATCGTGGAATAATTTGGTTTATAAAATACACCACATAATACTTTCAATGCAAGTGGTAATTGAGATTAAATAAAATACCAGGTGAAAAGCAATAACATGGTTTTCCCGTCGAATGTTTTTAGTGTGTTTGTTGTAAATCAACCCAGCCCGGTGTAGACCATTAAAAAGGCCCCAAATTGCCAACGCCGGCCAAAGCATGATATGTCACCGTCCATTTCTCTCTTAAATAGAGAGTTTTGACCCCTGCACTTGAGATTTTGTAGCAAGCGAAGAGAGCTCAGCTCCAAACCGGTCTTTGAACTAGCATTATCCGAAATATTTGGAATGACGGTGGACCTAAAAGTCGCTCTTTGTTTCATTGTAGTAGAGGAGTCATCCTTCACAATGGCGATGGGCTTCAGGACAAAATTTAAGGGGTGATCCTCATTTGTGTGGAACAAAATCACCCAAATGTCTTAAACATGAACAGAGAGTGAAAGAGGATGAATCAAGATTTAATTTGATGTATGCCTCGAACATCACCTGTGAGAGTTTTGAGTATTTACCCAAATTTGTATTTACTGGTCTGCACCTCTTGGTGCTCACTTTCGAGCCCAATTGCATCCAAAATGCTCAGAATTGGAAGCCCAAGTCCGGGCCAGAGGCTCATTGCCATATCTCTTCAATTCCCCAGCTGTATATGGCTCTCAGAACTCTCTAATATAGAATGTTTTGAGGGTTTAACTTTTATTTATAAGCTCGGCGGATGGGTTTGGCCTATTTACCCGTGTGCACCCCTATGCCGGACGCAAAAAAGCCCCAAACGATGGCTAGCCGTGACTGGCTGATTGCAAGCATACCTCACTAGTTTATCTATCATAATTATCTGAATACAGAAAATAAATGCTTGGTGCATTCTTTCGTTAAATCAGTGCAGAAATTTGTTATGTCCATGCATGCTGACAAAAACGTCATAAACAATTTCTTTTTTGTTGTACAGACGTAAGGACGCAAGAGGCTCCATCAAATCCGTAGTCAATCGAATCGGATGCGGATTCTATTTTGACTTACCAGACGTCTAGCACCCGGAAAGGCACTTCAAACAGCTTACTTATCACGGATCAAGGAAACTGTACATGAAACCCTTCTCCGCAGATGAGAACAGATATGTTTGAACTTAAGTTTAAACGCTGAAAAAGGCATTGAACTATCACTTTTGCATTGAATAGAATTCCGTGTTCCTTTTTGGGGTATCGTATAAAATAATTGTCTTGGAAAAACTTTTGATTTCTTTACTTCCGGTATTACCGGAGGGGCAATGAGAAATGAATGTTACTACAATTATAATAGGCCTACTTGCAAATGTAAACGTTTAATACGGGAATGCCGAAACACAAAATACGGCATTATGACTTCATAACCTGAAAGGGCGCCCTCTGTAGCAGCATTTGAACGAACGATGAGTTTTTTCGTTTCTAGATTTAAAAAAACATTTGCTAAAATGTTATTGCGCCACCTACTGTTCATATGCAGGAATCCATAATTCCTCAATTATTTACACTTGTGCTGAACAGTAGCACGGGGATCGTTGTTAAAGTTTATGGAAATTAAAGCGTTTCATCAGCCGAAAGTTGCCGCTTTTTGAACCTCCTCGTCATGATCACCTGAAAATTGAGTTTCGATATTGAAATCACGTGATGTGTGTCTTATCTAAATGAAATGTAGGGCCTGGGAAAACAACAATTTCGCGGGTGCGTTCGAGTAACTTCCTCGATGACTGAACAGGCGCAGACGGGTTAGCCACAAGAGTCAGGCTAAGCGAACGTTCGCCTATACAATGGACCCATATGCCATGCGCAAGGGCGTTGAAAGCCTTTAATTTATCTGTGCCTGCATTGGACGATTTTTGAACTCCGCATGCGAACGGCAGGACGGGTGGCATGGCGGGTCATGGCTGCAAGGAAAGCCACATTTCTTTACTATAGCGAGTCTGGGGGACACGGGGAGGGGCATGGAGACCAAAACTCCCCCGCAAAAAGGGGGAGGGTGCTTCTTTTTTTGTTTTGTTTTGGCTTTATATATAGTGAAGACGACCGTTTTAAACCCACTCCGTCGTCTGCTCATTGCCCGTTTCCTTTCACGAATTGGTTAAATATTACTAAAAAGTAAAGTGCATTTTTTAACAAACAACACGGGGTAAACCCAGGCTCGACCCTGGTGAGCTACTCGAACGCACCCCATAAAACGTGACTGTGACTGTCGTGCCTATCAACAAAGTCAAAGTCCTCTTTTAAGTGGTCCGGGTACACAAAGTACAAGCAAGTATAAAAAGAAGGTTGCGATGGACTCCACGATAGCGTTATTGATATTCAATCCCGCCCAGTGCTTCGGGTTTTTTTCCTGACAGACTACTAACTTTTAGAAGGCAGTTTCGCTTAGCAGTGCGATATTTAAGGCAGTAACGATGGACGTCAAATCGGTGTTGTTTCTGCTGCTGGTTGCAGTAGCATTGAGTCAGGCCCAGAACAAATGTTGCTTCCCAAACCAATTTGAAGCAATCGACGGTGAGTTTGGAACACTTGAACCGCGTTCAATTATTTCTGATGGCAAAATGATTTCGCATACCAGTTTTGGACTGTTATATGCTTTGCATACAAGGAACAGAATTGCTCAAAATCTCCAGTAGGGTTCACAGCAACTAACCTGTTGAAGTTTCAGCTCAGTGTATTACAATACACATTTGAAGAAAAAAACCCCAGAGCAAACGTGTGCATAATTTGTTGTGGGAATATCTGCACAGGTATTTGATACCTGTCCTAATTGCAATGAGCAAGGTGTTATCGTTTAAATCGTACTATCGCTTTTCCGTGTAATTGCAAACGATCCAAGGTGGCTTTAGGCATTTGCCCCGGATGAAGCTGTTTTAGACCTGGACTTTTTTCTTGAAATAAATTAAATTCGGCTCTTCCCCTTGGCATTGGATTTTCAGGTCAGATTACCGGCTCGGTTCAGTCTGGGCAAGGTACGGTTCAGATAGCGTCGGCACAAATTGCCTTCGATTACCTCAACAGGATAGTGGGTGAACTTGTAACAGTTCAAGGCATTATGTATCAAGAGGTCTTCAATTACAACGCGGTAAGAAACCAAAAAGGTGGATTTTGAGGTATTTTTTAAACTTCCCAACAACCCAAAATGTGTTAAATGGTGCTTTATAGATGCGCCGTTTTGATGTAAGGTTCAGGGGCGTAAGTACATACATAAGATGTATCTGTATCACGAACATCGCCCCCTAGTGTCATGTGGTGTTCACCCCCCCCCCCTCCCCACCCTCTCGCTTTTGGAATTGCCCCGGCCGGGCCATTTTTTTAAAAAGTTTAGTCACCCCCTCCTCCCCCCCCCCCCGTCCCCGGCACAGATTTACGCCACTTGACATCGGGGAAATTGCTATTAGTGTAACGTCTCATACGTCATTTTGGGATTTGTCTTTTTAGGGAGTCAGGTTAGGCAGTGGTCCTTTTCCTCGCCTTTCACCTCTATTACCCAGGTTCGATTCCAGACCAGGTCCAAAGGAGGATTGAGTTTTCAGTTCATACCTGATGTCGTGGGTTTTCACCAGGATATTCTTCCATATTAAATTTTGACCTTTACTACCTGTACCTGGCGGTAGATCCAGAGCTACAATCCTGGCCAAATCTCGCTGGGCCCCCCCCCCCCTCCCCCGGCCCCCGCTCAATGTTGTCTCTCATTGCGCCATGTGTGCTCCATCAGCTTGAGAGAACAATATTGACCGGGGGAGCAGGGGAGTGGGTGACCGTGGGAGGCTGAGGTTATTTTCCAAGTGTCGATCCCAACCATTTTTGCCGGGATTGTAGCTTCCACGACTTACGCCACCGGGCGGCAGAGGATACAACCAAATTAAACTGAAGATTCCTCTCCATTTTTTCACAGGGCGTCCTTTACGTCATCAATCTCACTATGAAGACATGCCAGAAAGTTCCACTACCGACAATGCAAATGCAGCATTGTGTCCCAAGTAAGTGATTTGCACACCCGAATATGTTGGGTGTTAACTTGTACGCTTGTAGACTGGTGACTTGTACGCTGTTGTCAAGTTTCTCATTTTTTTTTATTTTTAGTCTAACAACTATTCTTTATAAAGTTCTGTAAAACACTAGAAACTTTAAATTTAACCAGAAAAGTAAACTCGCCTGTCAAATGAGCAATAATGTCATAAGAAGCAATGACTTGCAAATCTAAATTTCCATGATTTTGTGTGTAGAAAATATCAAACGTAAATGAAGCCGGCATTTTGCTGAATAATTGC
Organism: Patiria pectinifera; assembly: GCA_029964075.1. Classification (NCBI taxonomy): domain Eukaryota; kingdom Metazoa; phylum Echinodermata; class Asteroidea; order Valvatida; family Asterinidae; genus Patiria; species Patiria pectinifera. The sequence goes on along the minus strand of CM057147.1, from coordinate 29,685,914 downwards.
GTTTGGTGTATACTAGTAAAACCTCACTGCGACAAAACCCTTTATTAATTAACGACGTCAGGAAACTTTACACATAATGACCTCATCAGGGAATACAGCATTGCCCGCGATTTCACAACCCTCTTTATTGGACATGTGCGCACACGTGACTAGGCGCACACCCTTTGCTCATGACCTCGCTGTCCTATATTGGTTTTTAAAATAGAGCTTTATTAAATATAATACAGCTATATAATAGAGCTATATTAAATATAATAGAGCTATATTACATGTATATATAATAGAGCTATATTATATATCAATTAATAAGGCTCCACGGCAGCGGCGGCTGAACAATTTTCAATTTGGGGGGGGGGGGGCATCACCAAAAAGGCGCACTTGCTCAAAAAAAGGCACCTTCCTTCTGTTGTGAAAGAGGAGAAAATTGTCAAACTATATCCGTTCACATTGCATGGAATACATGTTACCCGGAACAAAATTTACTAACAACAGTGATATACACTTTTAAACATGTTTGCGTTAACAATTTTAAAAATTGTTAACGCAAAACCTAATTTGATTTATATCACCCCGGCGCAAAAAAATTCCATCTTTAATTTTAAAAATCTTAATTCCCTTACTCAAAAAACGGCAGACCAGGCCTTTTCCTGAAATAGTCTCAATAACGCCGTGTTGTTCTCAAATATTTATTTTTTTCACCGAGAGAGCCCTCCGGCCTCCAGCACACCCCCGGCAGTACCTCTCTGGGTCCGCCCTTGAATTTGACCAGCTAGGCCTATGCAAAGGGGCCATTTTTTGTCGTGAGAGGACACTGTTGCTCTTGATGGCCAGTTCACTGACCATTTTATTTGCGTGAAGAGCACTATTATTTTTTTACAGGCCAGTTTTCCATCTTGAGAGAGACACTGTGTTAATGCTGCGAGCGGGGCACCGTTTTGTTTTCGAGGGGCAGTTTTCCATCTCGATAAGTTATCGCGAGGAGCACTATTGTTTTTGATGGCCAATTTTCCATCTCGAGAGGGGCACAATTTTATTATTGCGAGAGGGGCATTTGTGCTTTCGAGGGATAGTTTTCCATCTCGAGAAGGTGCACAATCTTGTTAATGCGCCAGGGTTATTTGTATTTTTGAGTGGCAATTTTGCATTCCAAGAATGGAGACAAGGTGTAAGTGCAATCATAATGCTTTTATGTGTGCGTTTGAGGGGCAGTTTTTTTTCATCTCGAGGGGGCACATTTATGAACGCGAGAGGGGCACTTTTGTTGGCCTGGGGAAATCTGGGGGTCAAGTGCCCCCACCTGTCCCCCCCCCCCCGGTTCCGCAGCCCCTGCTCTATGGTTTGTAACCGTCTGTATGTTCCTGCAGGTAACGCCACCTACGGAGGTTCTTTCTATGCTGGGGATCACAAGTTGAATGCAGACATGTTCAGCTACTCCATTAATGATGGATCTAACGTGGGCAACGTGACCCTGTCTGTCACCAAGGGTAGCTGCATTCCGTTCAGTCAAACATTCGTCGGATCGTCAGGGGGAAGTATGTAATCCAACATTGACAGTCACTGTTTAATAGACCGTTCCCTTTAGCCCCACCTTTGTGGGGAAACAACACGTGCGCATCTCCAATGTTCAACTAGATGCATGTTGCAGACGCGCGCGTCATACGCACGTGCAATCATGTCGGACTTGGTTGGTCAAACCATGACGTGGCTGAAAAATTTCTGCGTCGAAAGACGCTACAAATTTCGACAAGAAACAGATGAATTATGAAAAAAATATCAATAGAAATAGTGGGGGAAAAACAACCCCAAAAAAGAACAACGTGGACAAGATTCGGGCGATTGTTTAGTTAATAAACAAAAAGGTGACATTAAACTCACCACCAGGACCCTATTTCATGGCGCTGCTTAACAGTTAGCAGAAAAGTTGTGCTATAGCAGAACATTGTGCTAACCTTAAGCACTATTGCACGACGTCGGTGTGCTATAAATACGCGCGCATGGAGTTATTTCAAAGAAGTTAAGCAAATGTTTCCACTGAGGTAAGCGTGCCTTTTGCTGTGCTTACTGCTTACGGCCTCCATGAAATAGACGGAGCCTCTGTTAGCGTAAAATTGTGTGATCAGCAGATCAGAGCCATGAAATTGGCCCTGGTCTTGATGGGCTTAGCTTGTCTTTATTTATTCATAGATTTGCTTTCTGACTGTGCCTACTGTCAAACATTGAATGAAATTCAAATTGAGTGATTTCTTGCTTGATCCACTCATCTTTGTTTCTATAGATCAAATGCTCACCGTGGCGGGATTCGTCAACTATACCCCAGGGATCCAGGACCCCTCCAAGTACTTCACTCTCCCAAACTATTGCCCAGCGGTAAGTTCGCCGATGTGCCGGTACTGTAGCTTAATTGTTTTAATCTTGCTAATGGGCTATTTGCGAGAATTATTATTATTATTTAAACAAAAAAGGCCATGTTAAAGGGAATATACAACATTTGCAAACATCGAAAAACAAAACTATCAAATATTTACGAAATACTAGGATGTTGATAAATGACAGTCTAAATCATCCTGTAAAATTATGGCACCTGGTGTGAAGTCATTTTTAAGAAAAGTGGTATTTTGTATAAATTTCCAACAATGGTCGGCCGACCACCGTTGGAAAAACCTAACTATTTTTCAACTACTGCTCCAAATTTACCATTTTTCAGTCCAAATTTTGTTTGCTATTGGTTACACGTAATGAACGGGTGCAGACCAGCTAGACTAGTTCCCTTACCTTACAATTTTCCGGCATCTATATAAATTGATCCATTTCATCTTTAGTGGAGTCAGGGAACCAGACTACTTGAACATTTTTGTTTTGCTTGTTTTTTCCAGCATTTATTGAACACAAAACTTCAAACATGTCAGTGAAACAATATTTGATATATTATACTAACCCCTCAAATAGTTCATTTCTGAAAAATACAGCAAAAGCCAATGATGTACATTCCCTTTAATCATTTCCAAGCGCTGTTCAAGCATTTTAATAAAAATAAACCCTAACTTAATTTAAGGTAATTAATTACATATGAAAGATTCGAAATGAAAGATAAAAACTCACTTGATTTAAAACGAAAAAAAAAAAGAGTTAAAAAGATAAATCTTAAGACCGGAGACTAAGATCTCAAAGGTATCCAGTAAGTAGCAGTTAGCTGTATTGCTAACAGACTATAGATTAACTGCCCCAAAGGCTTTAGAATACCCAATAAATTTTGCCCAGTGGATCGAAAAAAAGAAAAAGATTATTCTGATAATCTGGTGCCATAACCTTTAAAATCTTTAAAATGACATAAGAATCTTAAAGTCTAAATGTTTCTTGTACCGGAAGCCAATGGAAACCTTCCAAACTTTAATTACCATCAAGGGAGTAGGCCCCGGCACTGGCGGATTTTGTTGAACGATATTTTCTTCAGTAACTATTTTCCTAAATGCTTATAGAGTTCCGACATTGAAAAAGAAAAGAAAACCTGCTCCAAAGCCATAACAATGCGCCGTGAATATCGGCATTCATTTTCAAGGAAGCAAAATAATGGTCAGTTGTGAAGAGCGCCCCCATTTGGAGATGGGTACCAGCCCCCCCCCCCCACGCCCTCCCTGCTTTTTGATTTGACGGAGGACACGTGGCTGGTGAGAAAATCATGTCTACATTTCGGCGCTGTGTGCGAGTGCGGTTGCCCCCCCCCTCCCCCCATCAAAAGCTGGATATGCAACTGAATAGGCCTATACAACATTTGGCTTTGACGATTTTATTTTTAGATATGGTTGGATGTGGGGGTTAGTATTTTAAAGCAAATATTGTTTGGACCTGCTTAAATTTTTGTGTTCGTAGAATATAATGTGTTTGTAGTCTGGTTCCCTGACCCCATTTCAGATGAAACGGAGCAATCTATTGACGTTGGGAAATCGTAAGGTCAGGGAACCAGTCTAGCTGGCTTGTACCTGTGCACAGATGTGTTATCGATTGCACACAAAATGTTGGCGCAGTATATTATTTGAAAAAAAAGCCAGTTTTGGGAAATTGATACAATATTCCACCTTTGCTGAAAACGTCAGCACACCAGGTGCCATGATTTCAACAGTTCAGTAAGGTATTTCATAAAAATTTAGTAGTTGTTTGATGTTTGCAAATGTTGTATATTGCCTTTAATGTGTAATGAGAACCAATATCCGTTCAATATGTAACCGTGTTTTTATCATGTGTCCGTTGAACTAGTAAACGGTGTTTTTTTTATTAACTTTGAGTCATTATGATCACTGAAAAATATAATGTTGTTCCTCACATTCCTTTTGCATGCTCAACAGTTCTTCACTCCGGAACCAAAAGAGGGCCTGGGACCTGCTTTCACCATGAAGTTTCCACTGTGAGTGCGCCCTCAACGGCCATACTTGGACTGAAACCAATCTATCGCCTGAGTGTACGTCTAGAATAATTTTGAAATCAATTTGCTAAAGTTTAGTTTGGCTTCGCCAGTAAAATGCTTTTTCGACAGTGAAGATTCAAAATGTGTATTTGAATTTTGAATGACTTTTAAAAAATATTGATTTTGCCTGTTTGCAACTTTGCACACCCAATTTTTTTGCTGAAATAATGAATTGTATAATTTCAAACATTAACGAGCTATCCGATCTGGATGAATTTGATGTCCTGGCTCGGATTGGTTTCAATTTTTTTCATCGAAAGTATCTACTTGAATTATAAAATAAAGATATTACCACAACTGACTCACGATCCTGTTGATGTATGACAATTATTATTAGTTACGTCTATATAATCATGCCACACCAAGTCTTATGTCCGTGAGACCAACTTTAGTCAGGAAAAAACAAAACAAAACCTGCATGCTCTTTAATAGCCCAACTTTTATTAGTGAAATGCTTTCGTTTTTTCAAGAAAGGCCTAAGGGAGACATGACAAAACAAATGTTGATAGGCTTTTGATATAACCGACTATCGTGACGTCACAGTTTACATTGTTTACATTGTTTAAAGGTGTGAACAAGTTCCTCGAAATCAAGACGAATGTAGCAACAACTGAGCAGACGATTTTCAATTATAAGAAAACCTGATATATTACTGCAGATAATGCATGTGTCTTAATCCTGCAGAAAAGTTGCTTAATAGGACCAAAACATCTAGTTTCAAAATCGAGTTGATTTTTTTTTAAATGGTTGCTTTTTCTATTAAAATCGTGTCGCAGTTAGCTAGGTTTTGTTATCTAATCGTGGAATAATTCAATGTATAAAGCACACCACATATCTAGTGCAAGTTGTAATTGAGATTAAATAAAATACGATACCAGGTGAAAAGCAGTAACATGGTTTTTCCATCTAATGTGTTTAGTGTGTTTGTTGTAAATCAACCCAGCCCGGTGTAGACCATTAAAAAGGCCCCAAATTGCCAACGCCGGCCAAAGCATGATATGTCATCGTCCATTTATCTCGTAAATAGAGAGTTTTGACCCCTGCACTTGAGATTTTGTAGCAAGCGAAGAGAGCTCAGCTCCAAACCGGTCTTTGAACTAGCATTATCCGAAATATTGGGAAATACGGTGGACCTAAATGTGGCTCTTTGTTTCATTGTAGTAGAGGAGTCATCCTTCACGATGGCGATGGGCTTCAGGACTAACTTTAAAGGGTAATCCTGATTTGTGTGGAAAAAAATCACCCAAAATTTGTCTTAAACATGAACAGAGAGTGAAAGAGGACAAATCAAGATTTAATTCGATGTATGCCTCGAACATCACCTGTGAGAGTTTTGAGTATTTCCCCAAATTTGTATTTACTGGTCTGCACCTCTTGGGCGCACACCGCCCTGTCTTCCCGGTCCCCCCCCCCCCACCCGAGCATGGAACCTGTATAATTATCACGTGAGCGAGGCGAGATCAATCTAATGGAGTGGCACTTTTGTGACGGTCATGCCAAGATATTGTTTTGGAGGGCGCAGTTCTTGCTGCTGCGACTAGTTTTTGCTCCTGGTTTTTTGTTCTGATGTAACATGCTCACATCATGGATCGACACGTTAAGATTTGTGGTTTTACAAAATAATACATGTACGGTTTTTATTATTATTATCAAGACATTGAAGTAGCATTCAGGGGAAGCGGACAAAAAAATGACCGTTTTTCAGAAGTGAATGAACATTTCAGGAAATTGGCCGGGAAAACCTATAGTTGAAAAGATCGTCAATAAAATAGAGTACAAGAGAAGAACAACTTCAAAAACTCACGGTATGTGTGTGTAATTAATGCAAAAATGAATTTCGGGCTTCATTCTGGTCCTCCAAAATGAAGCATTGTAACGCTATTCGTCATTCCAATCGCACATGAGTACATTTAAAGGTAACTGCCAAAATGGTCAGAAATGTCCTGATTGATTGTAAGTAAATAACAGGATCAAACATTCAGATTTAGTTTCCAAATCCGTTTTGGTAATTTGTTTGAGTTTCTGAAAAGAAGCTTGCCTTGTTCTTTTCAGAGCCTCACAAACTCACTAAAGATTCGTTAATACATTGGAACGTCGCTATAACGAATATCGTGGGATCCACAGAAATTGTTCGCAATAGCGATCGTTCGGTATAGCGATTTTCACACATAAGTGGCGCCCTCTTTTACTTACTGTTATTGTGTACTTGCATTTACAAACCACGCGCGAAGTCGCCAAACTTGTCCATTAATATTTTTGTAATTCCGTAGCAGAACTTCACCAAGTACGCCCTGGTAGTTACTGAAAGACTTCGAACACGTGCAACTATTGAATCATGCAATTACACAGTTTTCAATAATAGCCATTTGTCGCTCTTCTGTTGACATTTCCAACAACAATGTTCGGTACGTTTTGTACACAAAAATTGGGAGCCAAGGCTGATGTTCGTGCCATATTTTCAATGGGGAGCGCTGATAAAATCCTACAATCAGGCACACTATATTAATGAAAGTGTACAAAATATGAACCATTCTCAAGACTGTATTTAGGGGAGACCGTTCGCACGTACGTCACATTTTTACATTTTGCTTGTACCATTTTTGTATGGAATTTTTTTGGGGGTGGCAAGACAAAATTTTGCCCCCCCCCCCGTAGAACCGCCACCGGCTGATCGAGATCCGGAACCAAAATAATCCAGAGGGAACCCGCTGGCCGGCCGGATGTTGCAAACTTCAAATAGGGGACCTCATTTGACGCTTTAATGGGCGCTCTTCCCCCTTTTCTTAATCTTTTGTCTCTGACAACATCCAAGCCATTACTAAGAAGCACAACACTATGGCACTGACACTCCTGCGTTTGTGAGGCGGCAATAACTTTCTTGTTTTCACTTGAGAATGGGAAAGACATAATTACTTGGCAGTGTCCAGTACGTTTTGTGTTTCTGGTATTTGTTTACGTTTGGTTGTTCATCGGTGGTTTCTTGCCAACCTTTTTCAGTGTGCAGTTCTACAATAAATGACGGGGCACGGTCTCCATAAAGCCACGGAGACTTCCCGGACCCCTAGGTGTTTTTTTAATAATTCAGTAGTTTTTTTGGAATGATTACAAGACGCAATATGATCTTGGATTCTTTCCCTTCAATAAAAATTATCTATAAGACCGAAAAACAATAGTGGAAGGAAAAGGCTACATCTATGGATTCCAATCAGGTAATTACCGCGCCTGAGCATAGGCTACTGTGGCAACGTGGCATTTCCTCTTCAAAATGATATAATGTATTGCCCATATTCTATATCAATGGTCACTTTCTTTTTCATGAATAAACATAAATATATCCTTCGAAACTACTGAATCATCCATGAATTGCCTTACCCGCCTACGGAATAAGTTCACGTCGTTCTCCCATATTCTCAGAATTTAAAAAGACAAAGGCCATTTTTTCCGGTTGATGGGAGGGGGTTGGATCTGTTATTTTTGTAAGTGAGGGCGGTGTTATAAGTAACCACAATAAAAGAATACTTCAAGACATTGACAATGTAACTAATGTTCTGATTTACCAACACATAGACGTGTTTATTGAAGGCATCAATAAATCCTAAAACTGAAATGCTATATTCCTTCAACAATTATCATTAGGGGTAAAATAAAATCCTTATGTTCATTTAAATTTTGTCAGATGTTGCAATAGACCTTTCTACGCTTGGTTGGCAAACTGCATTTTTGCCAACCCAGGTTGCAAAACTATGAAAGGTCCAAAAACTGCAAAAGTGAAGAAGAGTTATTACAGATAACCAAAATATTATTTGATTGTTGGAAATACAATATTGTCAACAAAGCTACAACATTATTCCTAAACATGTTTTTTACTTTGTATTGAGGGCGTTATGTATGAAGCCCGGGAAGAGACAGGGTGGAATTTTTTTTGGAATTTCCTAATCCGTGCGCACGAATTAGTAATTCGTGCGCACAAATTAGTAATTCGTAACGAATTACTAATTTGTGCGAACGAAATACTAATTCGTGCGAACGGATTAGTAATTCGTGCGAACGAATAGGTAATTCGTGCAAACGAATTACTAATTCGTGCGAACGGATTAGTAATTCGTGCGAACGAATTAGTAATTCGTGCGAACGAATTAGCAAACTCCAAAAAAAAAAATTCCACCCTGTCCCTTCCCGGGCTTCATAGTTATGGGGACTTTTTTTGTGAAAAACATGTTGCCAACCACGGCTTCAATTAATGCGCTTGCGGCAGCCCATATAAAATGGCGCCCATGTTTACAAACAAAAGAAAGGTCTATAGTCAGATGGCATATGGTCAGAATCGTGACCGACTGGTCCAAAGCGCCCAACTTGGCAGATGGATTCTTATAGCCCTAGAGAAGACATTTAGAAGGGGTGACACCTGGAATTCTTTTGGGAAGGGTGCCTAATTTGCGTTAATACCTGCGTGTAAAATGTTTTCCCATATTCGGGTATATCTTTATTTTTTTTTATTTTTTTTGAAAAGTGTATTTTGGGGATGTTGCAATCTTTATCTAGTCCAAAACTGATTCGAGTTGTTGCACCTCAAAACTTTAGGCATACAAGATTATACCGATAAACGCTCATCACGCGTGGACAACATACATTTATTTCCCCGGATATTGTTAAACCAGCAACTATCTCCTGTCACTCTCTATTGGCATGGTGGTATGACCTCCGAGCCATTGCAGCCGGACTCGTCGGAGTTGTCTGCGCAGTCCATCTTTCCATCGCACCGCTTACATCCCAAGATGCACATGCCATTGTCGCACTGGAAGCTCTGAAGGGGCTCGCCGTTACTTGTCTTCTTCCCAAGGAAATCTTGCACGCAATTGACTGCAAGAAGAAACGGGAAATATCTAAAGAAATACCTCGAGTGACATCAAACAGTCCATGAATTTCAATCGCTGACACTTGACTTGGATGACAAATGATTCACAGCTGTTGAAAAGTGCTTGAGTTTTGAGAGATAATATTCGAATTGAAATGAGATCGATTAATGAACCCCATGTATTTAAAAAAAAAAAATTCTGAAGAAAAGGCAACGAGGAAGCACGTGACAATGACACATGCGTAAATCCCCCTCATTAGTGAACGTACGATACACATCTGTTATGGTAGGGCATGAACGGTTGAGCCTAGTAGTGGTAGGACCTGGAACCAGGCTACTTTTATTTTGCAGTTAAAACACACACTGCCCTTCGCACTATTTAAAGCATGGGAGCTTTCGAATTGCTGGCTTCGTCTCCTTTTCGGCTTCAGTCTCTGTTGGACTTGGCAACAATTTTGGTCGTTTTTTGTGCGCTTTTGGGACACAAAGCCTGTCACACAAGGCCAGTGGTTGACGTACAGTTGTATTGGGCATTAGTACTAGTTTGACAGGTTGCTTTTGATGCTATGGCTGGAGACGAAGCCAAAACCACAAACGTAGCCGGGCTTTCGTAAAGGCCCATATGCATACAGAGTTGCATCTTACCAGCGTGTTCTTCTTTGCAGTGGTCCTCATCTGAGTAATCCCCGCAGTCCAGGAAGGAGTCGCATTCAAAGTAAGTGACAAAGCATTCGTCCCCAGACTGACACTGAAAGTGCGGAACGTCGAACTCTTGGAACGTGGCACAAGAGACTATTCACACAGAGAGGAAGAAGGGTAAAGACTCAATTAGGAACAAAATGGTGACAGATTGCCTTTAACAAAGATTCTGCTGGGATCACAACTTTACAGTAATAATAATAACTAGATGTGGTTGTAACCGAACAACCACAGAGCTGTTCCCAACATATTTTTGATATCCTATTGGACAGTAGAAAATGACTGAATATTTTTTTTAAAACCGGAAGTAAGGGTCATATGACTTTGACATACACTTGGTAAATAAATAGACATTTCCGTGTCTATTTATTTACCAAGTTTGAGATCAATCGGTCCAATAGTTTTATAGTGATAAGACTATAAAGATTGCCTCATTAAATATGCATGACGTCATAACACGAGAACAATAAATTTCACATTGATAAAAAATGCAATCTGTTTATCTGGTTATGTTGTTCAGTGCTAATTAACAATTGTTGACTGCTGTGATGTGGGACATGACGCTTTAAACACCCGAGGGGCACATAGCACCCGGGGCAAATACCCGAAGGGAATATCACCCGAGGAGAAGCCGAATACCCGAAGGTGGGAATATCACCCTCCGCTTTGTCTCGGGTGCTATGCGCCCCTCGGGTGTTCAAAACATATCCCACATCACAGCAGTCAACAGTTGTTTTGTACACTGTCTTGGATTCGTTGGATTTTGATGTAAAAACCACGAAAACAAACAGCAGTAAACACAACAATCATGACAATCGAGTGGCAACTCATATGCATGATGCGTGCTGATCGTCTGCTAGTTCGCTGCTCCTACTCGTGTGTGAAAGCATACGGTGATAATAGCGTGGGTACCAACGATAAAAGCGTTTCACACCGTGCGTACCGTACGTTCACAGTCATAGCACCTTCCCTGCTGGATATCACGTACGTGATATCCCACAGCGAGTGTGCCGTGACTGGTTATAAGCTTAAGTAACACGTGTTTCTTCTAGGCCAATGTAAATACAGTATTCAGTATTGGGAACAGCTAATAATAAATAATGATAATAGGTTTTTTTATACCAAAGGTCTTAAGGCTCGTCACAATAATTATTAGCACTATTCATCAGGCCACGAGACCTTTTTTTTCAGCAGCTCGAGGTCAGCGCATTCTGGTCTCTACCTTCACAGTAACCCATAAATAATCTTTGGTGAAGAGAAACAATTGTAGTAAAGTGGCTTGCCCAAGAACACAAGCACTATGTTCCACTTTAGGATTCGAACCCACGTACCACGTGAGTCAAAACCTATATCCATTGGACAACAGCGCTCTAAAGTTTGGCCTTGTAATGTTTGTTGATTTGTACTTTTTTGGTTCAATGCAGTCAGCAAGCAGCTTGCAGCAGTTTTACTCATTTTAATGAAGCGACAAGGCGACTTAAATTCCAAAAGGGTCCCCACACTAGTTCAAAATTCAACTAAAGGAAACGGAAGAAGAATTGAACACCCCCCCCCCCCAAAAGAAGAATAAGAAGAAGAAGAAGAAGAAGAAGAGGAAGAAGAGGAAGAAGAATCAGAGGGCCTCGGAGAATGAGGAACACTTTTGTTATTAAATTATAAAGTTTGCGGGTAACACTATGTGGAAAGAGATCTCTTCTTGGAAGAAGTGTAGTTCTGAAAAGAACCGGTTGGTCGAGTGTCGAACTCGACGTTTCGGACAGTGTGCTCTGTCCGCCTTCGGTAGGTTTTGTTCTTATCATGGAAAGATAACTGTTCGGTTGATACTTACTCTTTGCACTGGTCGAAACAATCAGCGAGAAACAGATGATTGCGATAACAGATGCAATTTCAAGCTTCATTTTTGGATGATGGGTAGAAAACTTTCTCCTGAAAGTATATTAAACAAATCAGATTAAATGTAAATCCCATCAAAATACTCAATAACAATTGCGTGAAATCCACAATTGCAAAATTGGTATGTTTTGCCTTACATTTTTTACGACGTATAACCAATGATGTGACTACGTTGTCAGTTCAATCGTATCTTTTGGGATACCAATTACACTTTAATACCGTACACATAAGTTTTACACGTTCAGTAGGATTCCACAAAGATATATGTACATATCTTAATTTCTCTATTTAACCAAGTTCACTGAAGAACGAAATTAGAACTGAAATGGTGCATACACAAGCACATTTTTAGGAAATTTAGGGCTTATTTTTGTCCAAGTTTAGTCTATGCCACACAATTCGTCAGCGACACCACGAAGTAACGCCCATGTACATACCAGTAAAAACTAGCAATCGGAGAAAACAGCATCTAAAGTTGAACGCCTTCTAGAACAACACTTTGCGTCAAAACGGCAGAGTATTTTCAGTTGGGTTTCTCATTGTGGACACTTGATGAATTGAATTCATTAAATCTGCTGTTTTTCAACCGTTTGTGTATTAAATCAACGAGAAATAAGACAGAAAAGGCTGCGAAACTGTAAATTTTCGTTTTCACGAAGTAACACTCTTCAATGTATACAACACGAGGAAAGTGCAACTTCAGGTCAGCGCGCGCGCTCATACAAGGAGGGTGTATTAGTTCGTGAAAACGTTTTTGTTCACATTTAAGCAGAGCGCGCGCCATGCATTGCACTGGTAAATGGAACTTGAGTGTTACTTCGTAAAAACGAAAATCGTCACTTTTGCGCAAAAGTTGCCATGGATAATTAGCGTAATTATTAAAGTGAACCTCTTGAAGCTTTGAAACTTCGTGCAATGCTAGGCCTTGATGAATAATGTTTAAAAATGTAAAAAAAAAACCTTAAAAATCGAAGAAGAAAAAAAAGGTTTAACACGGTGGAGTGTTACTTCGTGGTGTCGGTGACCAATTTTTTTATGTAACTCATCTGAATGTTCAATTTTTGAGTCATGATGACAAAATAGCTCTTTCTTTCTCGAAACATCTTCTTCATAGTAACATTAGGTCCCGTGTTACATTACCTACCAAATTCCAAAGACAATATATGTCATTACTCTCCTTAACAAGACAAACAAATTTGAAATAAATATAATGCTGCTTCAAATGGTCAACGCGCGGGACTAACAAAGAATAAGCAGTGGTCAATTAATTAAATTCTAAAAGTTGCATCGGAATTCAAAGTGCACCTGGGCCAATATGTGGATTGGGTTTTCAGTCCCCTGCCTGATTCCGTAGGTTTCCCCCAGAATATTCTTCTGGGCTTTTCCTTCCACCTGTAAAACTGTAACTTCTTCTCATCGTCTCCTCTCTACAGGTTCTTGAGGAATGCAAGCGACAGTGCCTTGTACCCAACACTTTTTAAATTTATCCAAATTTTAACGAGGGTTTGGAAAAAATTTAACCAACTGTTGTTTACCCGGTGAACAGCACAACAAATAACCAACGTTTGACGAAATGTGCCCGTTGGGTAAAAGTTGGGCAAAACTGGCAAATTTTACACAGTGTTGGTTAAACTTTTAACCAACTGTTTTAACCAACCACATTTTAACAACGTTTTGAGAGTGCACTGCAATCTTCAAATTCTCTTCAATGAGTGCACTGCAGTCTTCAAGAACCCGTACTCCGATAACCGACATATCTTTCACAGGTTACGATGATGCACATTTGATTATGCAAGGCATTTCTACTCACGACGGCAAAATGACGTGCATTGCTAAACATTCCGAAAAGTGCATCTCATTTTTAATCGATCAATTTGTTAGACCCGTTTAGTTTTACGGCGACGTCGCTGGATGAATTGGTCAAAGCTTGTCCAAAGGAGCCATTTACTTTACTCAGAGAATTTGACAATCAGAAGACGGATCTTCTTATATGCAAAAAAAAAGGGACACTAATCGGTACTCGTTTCAATAATTTAATCAAACCCGCTCACCGCCGAGAAGCCAATTTTACAGCAGTCTCAAAAAACGAACACATCTCAACACAAGATGACGTCAGAGCGCAACGAGTGTGGCAGAACTTGAACGTTAAAACCTTGGCTGAATATCGTGACTTCTAAGTGACTACGAAGACGCTATGCTCCCGGCGTGTTTGAGAATTCCAGGCGAGTGTGTAAAATCAAGTAGGAATATATGTTAGATCCAATTAATTATCACACAACACCCGGGTTATTGTGTGACGCTCTGTTAAAACACTCTCAAATCGAATTGGAGCTATTGCCAGAAGTAGACAAACATGTATTTTTCGGGGAGCACCCCGAAAAATACATGCCAGAGTATGAAGCCCAGGAAGGGACAGGGTGAAAAATTTTTTTTGGCATTTACTAATTCGTTCGCACGAAATACTAATTCGTTCGCACGAAATGCTAATTCGTTCGCACGAATTACTAATTCGTGTCAACACTGTAGTTAATCTTTCTTTCTCATCAATATCTGACGCAGAGCACAAACTTCTCTCCAAGGGTCTCAATTTTTGTCCCGCTCCCCGTTCTGTGAACCAGGTTCAGCTCAGCCAAGACCTCACGGAATACCACCGTAGAATCCGTCTGCGTGAGTTTTTCCTGGACAGTGAACCGTGTGAACCTGAGCCTTTTCGAGTCAAGAGTTCATGGGTACCCCCCAAGAATCGTGTGCCAGCCATAGAGACATACGTTCAAGTTATCAATTCCCAAGTCACTAACCCGGACAACTTCCCCCACAGGACTCATGATAATCTCCCCAGAGAGGAGCGCCTGGCTCTCAACTCCTTGCGCTCTCGCACCGACATCATCATCAAGCCAGCAGATAAAGGTTCAGCTGTGGTCATCATGGATCGTCAGCAGTACATTGATGAGGCCCACCGCCAGTTGGATAATCGCACTAACTATACCCGCCTTGACTCTGACCCCACAGGCACTTTCTGTCGAGATATACAACAGGTACTTGACGATATGCGATCACGTGACCAGTTGTCCAAGAAAGCTCACAAATTCCTTTCTCCCTGTGATTGTAGGACTGCCAGATTTTACCTTCTACCCAAGATTCACAAGGCTGGCAACCCCGGTAGACCCATCATCTCCGGTAATGGCTCACCCACGGAACGCATCTCCATGTTCATTGACAGTTTTCTCAAACCCCTTGTCCCACAGATTTCGTCATACATTCACGACACCCCAGACTTCCTACGCAAGCTTGAAGGAATCAAGGACCAGATTCCCAGCACAGCCATCATTGGGACTTTCGACGTCTCATCTCTGTACACCAACATCCCACATGAGGAGGGTGTTCGTGCTTGCTCCTTGGCTCTGGCCAAGGCAGGACACACGACTCCTCCCATCAGTGATGTTGGCACCCTCATGAGACTTATACTAACGAAGAACAATTTTTCCTTCCTTGGTGAACACTATCTACAGGTACACGGCACCGCAATGGGCACTCGCATGGCCCCTTCCATGGCTTGCCTCTTCATGGGTGACCTCGAAGAACGCATGCTTGCCTCGGCCCCATGTCGCCCTTGGATCTGGTGGAGATATATTGATGATGTTTTTTTCATCTGGACCAGTGATGAGGACAGTCTCTTGACCTTCACTAACCACATCAATTCCTTCCACAGAACCATCAAATTCACGTCGGAGTTCTCGGCTCACCAAACCCACTTTCTGGATGTCACCGTCCGCAAACAAGGCAACTCACTAACCACTGACCTGTATTCCAAACCCACAGACACCCACCAGTACCTCCACTCCTCCAGCTGTCACCCTAGGCACTGCAAAACTGGCATAGCGTTCAGCCAGGCACTCAGACTCAGAAGAATTTGTTCTAATGATTCCGATTTCTCCCGCCATACACAGATACTGAGGAACAACTTGGTGGCCAGGGGTCACAGCTCTCGCCAAGTTCATCGTGCCATTGCCAGAGCTAAAGCTATCCCCAGAAATCTAGCCCTCACGGGAAAGGCCCCTGATGCCATGGCCAAACCCATGATTCCCTTGGTTACCACGTTTCACCCCAATCTCCCTCCCCTTCGCAAAATCACTAATGACAATCATCATATCCTCCATACTTCAGATCGCCTTGCCCGCGCCATCCCCAACGGCCCCACATTGGCTTACAGGCGTCCTCGAAATCTACGGGACCTGATTGTTCGAGCTGAAGTCCCATCCTTAGATGCATCCCCTCCCACCCAGCATGGTACTTTCAAGTGCAGTTCCAGATGTGTTGTCTGCCTGATTCATATCCAGGAGTCTGAGTCCTTTTCTGGCCACTCTTCTGTCACTACCCACAGAACCATTGGTAACATCACTTGTAACACCTCTAATGTCATATATCTCATTTCTTGCAGGGTCTGTGGAGTGCAGTATGTAGGTGAGACTAAGAATACGCTCAAGAAGCGTTTCTATGCCCACCGGTCAACGGTCAACACCAAGAAACTAGACACCCCTGTTGGTCATCACTTCAACCTGCCTAACCACTCCATTTCTGATATGATTTTGCAGGGCATTGAATCTCTTGGCCATCGCAAGGACTCAGTTCGCCTCAGCAGAGAGAAAGTGTGGATGAATCGTCTTCGAACTATTCAACCACATGGTCTCAACATCCAACTAGGGAATGATTAATCCTTTTCTTCCTCCATTGTCTTCTGTTACAGATAATCCACCTGGTCTTCCTTGTTTGTGTTTACCCATCTTCCCCATCTTTCATCCCTTTCCCCCCCCCTTCTGTTCCCCCCCCCCCCATCATCATCACTCTCACACTCTTTTGTCCGTTCCCACTCCCTGTGACCTTTGATCCTTCCCCTTTCTGATCTCTCCCCTGTTTACACTAGACCCCTTGTGGTTTGCCATCTCCCTTTGTTCCTTTGTTCTCTCATCCACCCTCCCCTGCATCTTTCCACACCTTTCCCACCTAATCCTCCTTTTGTGTTTCTTCTTTCAGCCCTGCATGTTTGTGTGCACCCCCTTGTTAATGTTTGTACCTCTGTCATTTCTGTTTTAGCCTCTGAAGAAGAACTTGCTAAGTTCGCAACGTCAGGCCACATTAATTTTTAGAATTACTAATTCGTTCGCACGAATTGCTAATTCGTTCCCACGAATTACTATTTCGTTCCCACGAATTGCTATTTCGTTCGCACGAATTCCTAATTCGTTCGCACGAATTACTAATTCGTGGGAACGAATTAGTAATTCGTGGGAACGAATTAGTAATTCGTTCGCACGAATTCCTATTCGTAATTCGTGGGAACGAATTAGTAATTCGTGCGAACGAATTAGTAATTCGTGCAAACGAATTAGCAAATGCCAAAAAAAAAATCCACCCTGTCCCTTCCCGGGCTTCATACCAGAGGAATATGTGTCTGTGTATCAACGAATGTTATTGTCGATTGAGCCGAACCAAAATTGTCCGGTACACTAAACCCTGAACGCAAATAATGTTTAACATTACATCGCGTCGCAGCTGTATCTGGAGCTTGGGTTAAAACTCGAAAAAGTACATCGCGCTCTATAATTTACGCAGAAACCTTGGGTGAAGTCATACATGGACAAAAACACTTGACTCAGAAACAAAAAAAAAGTTAGACATTGAAAAATATATATATATTTTTTTTATATTATGAACCACTCAGTATTTAGCAAGACGATGGAGACGTGAGAAAATGACTAAATACAGTTCTACTCAGAGACGAACAAGATAACAAAATACAAGATTGTGTCTGCACCAAATTATAAATCGACCAAATTATAAATCGAGCATTGTAAATTATCATTATTTTTCTCGGAATGTACAAAAACTAAAGCGCTGTTAAACAACTCTCACGTACGACTTTTACTACAATCAAATAAAAACGATGTGCGGATAGAGTCAGAATAATGTACACCGACACAGTTTCTTAATCATTAAAAAACAGATGTACACGAAGATACGAAAGCAATTCGACTTGTACGATTTCTAAAACTACAAATCAGAGTTGAAGTGACTCGAGTCAATGACTCGACTCGAGTCCGATCGAGTAACAATTGTTTGTGACTTGACTCGACTCGAGTCCATATGGGTAAATGACTCGACTTGACTCGGTCAATGTGAGCAAATGACGCGACTCGACCCGAGTCCCTCATCAGAAGACTCGACTTGACTCGAGCAAAGGCTAATAAGACTCGAGTCCCACAAATAAAAGCAAAACTTTGCGAAAATATTTGCAATGACTTACGGCGCAACATTTATGTTCACGTCACTTTGCGATTACAGTACGGTACAGCGGCCGCTTGTCGTGTACAGTACATACGCACAACGTGTCACAGACTCCCACCTTGTGGTTATGGAACGCACAAAATACTATCAAGGAACCGCACTATAAAATGCATTTTCCAATTCGTGGTTTCATCATTGGCTTTGGGCGATTTCTTGGTAAGGTCTTTGATTCGAAAGCCGGCTAAAGTTATTTCCTCCTTTTAAAATGTATAGAGATACAACCCTATGTTACATAATCAGATACAGTTTTGTATGATGCAATTTGGTTTTGATGTTGTCAGCGATCAGCGAAAACAATTCTAGACCCGAAGCCATACCAGATAGCTATCAGACCGAAATTTCGTTTCTGGTTAATAACTGTAAGTGATACAAATTACTTTTTACTTTACTAAATTAATTTTTTAATCAAAAAGGTTCTGGTGATCTTGTCACATCAATCTAATTCTTCTTGCTTGAATAATCCTAACAGCTCAGTATTCAATTGATTTGACTTGACCCATAGAGTGACGGCAACGATCTAGTCTGGCCAGATTAGGAGCGTATTTTATGTATTGAAGTTTGGCTGGATAACAAAGATCATTATATCAGTGTTCCCAGTGGCTTAATCTTTTACAAATTTCTCGTCGATAAAATGTTTTTCGTCGTATAAACCACATCGCAAGTCGCACTTTTTACAATCTTATAACACACTTTTACTATCGCAACGGGTTTGCAATCTCTGCGTTCTCTACCGTGTATACCCGGGCTAGACAGACGTATCGTGACGTAATCAATGCAAAGAGTTACAGTCTTAGGTCTCTCGCCGACCGACTTTGAACTCGAGTATCGACATTTGGTTTTTGACATCTCGTGCATATCTTTGTCTCTTCCATTGCAATTATATAAACATAAAATATTTTATTTATTTTTAAAACGTTTTTTTCACGACCAAATTATTCTTTTTAACAGACCAGGTTTTTTTTTATAGAATTTGTAGAGAGAGGGGTCGCAGAGACATTATAAAAAAATAGAATTAATTTTAACACTTTAATGTAAAAAAAAAAAAGAGAGCATAATTTTAGGGGAAGGGGAGAGAAAAAAATGAGAGAAGACGGATCGAGTAGAATAAGGTGGACAGGGACAAATTGGCTGTGGTTCAGAACCATCACTTGTCCGCTACTAACATCTTACACGAGCATAAGAACATGTTGAAAACCCTGTTCATTTATATCTGACGCGGCAGGTTTAACATTGTCAAACACAGTTGGGTAATAAACTGTTGGGACATTTTATTTACCCAACCTCGGTATGAATTTGCCTCATTAAAGGTTAATCCCGGTAACAATTGACCAACTATTCGGGAAAAAAAATTTCTCAAGAGTGTAGGTGGTTTGTATGTTGACCAACATTGGTCTGCATGCGCTTTACTTTACCATTGGCCTAACTTGTTTGTTAGCGTAGCATTTCCAGCAGCGCTTTATAGCCATCAAATTGCGAGCCAGATCACTTTTGCGCCGCATTTTACTATGCACACAATCAAGTATAATTGACAATTCATCCTGAGAAATCAGGTCAATATACTGAAAGCTCGATTTAAGCAACCTAATAGAAAAGAAACATTATGTGGCTTAAATAAAGACCAGCACGCTAAAAGGTCGATTTGGTGGACCAACATGTTGCACCGCAAAATTCCTCCTTGCAATAATTACACGAAAACCGCATATCCTCAACGTATAAAAGTGCCTTGATTTGTATTAATATCAGGTTAAAACATAAACACAGCCTGTCGGTTTTATTTTGTTAAAGTCATGTTTGCATTGTTGAGCACTTTATTTTCAAAGATTGACTCCTTGAAACGAAGGGCTAATCATTGAAGATTTTCATTAAAGGCATATACATTGTAATATGATCATTGCTTTTCATGCAGTTTGTTCGTTTCCAATAGTAATTACACCACTCAAAATCAAAAGAACAATGTTCAAAATCTAACCTTTTGAAGCTTCAGCTTAGAGTGGATATTACATGTTTATGGAAAACATTGACAAAGAAAACCAAGCACAACCTTGCATCAATAGCACTCTTTATTCCAAAAAAAAATCTGTCAATTTCCTGCTCGTTGGAAATCACCGTCATTTCTTGATTTCTTCGAAACAACAGCAAGCCAGACGGAATATTTCACGGGGTGTTTACTACAAGTACGATCTTTTATCCAAGTAGGTTTTTGATAATAATTCCGTAGGCTACGTTTGGGATAGATACAAATAATCCTATATGCCTTTAACTTCGATAGTGATAAAGCCTATAACCTGAAAAGTCAAACATGAAATGAGAGTATTTAAGAGTGGTTACATCTCTTACTTCACAAAAAAGACGGCAATCTTCTACCGGTTCAGAGATCCCGTGGTGTGTGTGTCTTCAGGAAGGCTGTTCGGCAGTGTCTTCAGTCTCGATTTCTGAACGATGTATATGCCCAGGTAAGCGATAGGTGGCAGTATTTATAGGGAAAAAAATGGATGAATCCGTATTGATAGACTATGTATGACAGAGCCTATTACGTACCTGGAGTTTATGCAACATACGCTTGCTATCTTTAAAAAAAAAGACTGTTTTTGTCTGAAAGTTTAGTCTAGTGAGCTCGAGTAGCCTATAGGGGCCTGTAATGTATTGTGCATGACCGGAACTATATGTTGGAACTATATTACTTATGCGCGCATTGATAATCAACTCAGTAATGACGTCATGCCATGCGAGCATAATAATTCACCTAATATTTCGTTAGCTCAAAGCAGAATTACATTATGCCCATGCAGACAAAACAAGTCATAAAATAATTATTTTTAGATAAGCATAAGTTACATTAACCCAAAAAACACTAGAGGCTTCGTCAAATCCATGTCTAGTCTGTCGATACGGATTCTATTTTGATTAAGCCATACGTGTAGCTCTAGAAATGCACTTCCAAAAGTTTGCTCACGGGTCATGTGAACTAGGTGAAACCCTTCTCTGCAGATGTGACTACTACAATTTGTGACGTCATCAGGTATCAAATTATAAGTAATTTAAGGTTGAAAGTTGAAAATATACATCGAACTATAACTTATGCACTGAATGGAGTTCAGTGTTCCTTTTTTGGGTGTAGTATTAAATATTGCATTGGAGACATTTTTTTTATTCCTTGTCATGAAGTCAGTTGAACTTTTCTTCCGGTGTTATCCAACAAGCAAGGAGAAACGAATTTACTGAAGGGAATGATCGTGTGGGAGAGCAGTTTTAAACGTCTGGTTTAAAAGCGGGTAGGGGCCTGGTCGCCGATAATGACCAAAGCCGAAAGCGAGGGTCAATATCGGCGTCCAGTAATCAAGGCCACCAGAATACTGACAGTACACAAAGCGACCAATACACTGGCGGTATACAAACAAGTAATGTTCGGCAATACGTATAGCTGTGTTGTTTTGGTCCGAAAGAAAACTCGCTAAGCCGCAATTGTCACTGTATATTTTGCCCACAAGACCGGTCATTGTGTGTGACTGTGTGGAGTTCGTGACAACGAGATCTGCGCCGCGCATGATCTTTTACACGGTACCCTGTGGAGACAAAGGGAACAAAAGATTATATACGGCTCCACAGGGCAATGTCCGTATATGAATACAAGGTATTATCAAAGTTATCACGACATAGATTTTACTCAAAAAGCAGGAATTTCCAAGGTGTTTTGATCCGTCGCAAATTGAAGTATTTTATGTAAGGGATAGTAGCGTACGTTCTTTCGTTTTGGACGGTTAGTCAAGACGGTTCGTGACAGATCGTCATGACGGTCGTCCTGGCTAAAACGAAGGGGCGTGATCAATCAACTGGCTCCTCTGTACGGTAAACTTTGTCGTTCGGTAATAAAGACTTAAGATTATTATTCAAATAATATGGGACACACACACACACACCCAAACCCGCCAGGGATTGTCACGTCGAATGCCATGAGCGTCGCCAGGATTTTTTTCCAGAGGGAATAATGCACATTTCGCCCCCCCCCCCCCCAAAAAAACCAAACAAACAAATACCTGTACTTTTGCCAGCATATTTTCAATTTATCTTTTTTTCGCGGGTGGGCATGGGGGCATTTACCCACCACTTTTTAGATGATAAAAAGTAGTAATTAAGTAGTAAAGTCTGTCAGGAGCAAATGTGGCCCATTGGGCCATGGACAGCGCCGGCATTTATTTCCGGTTACAGAGAATATTTCTTTCCCCGAGTGGGATGCTAGTCCATCGCAGGTTACTCCCCAGCTAATGCCGGCACCCATTTATACTCCTGGGTGGAGAGAGGCAAGTGTGGATGAAGTCTGCCCTAGGACACAAGATAATGGCCAGCACCTGAATTCGAACTCCTGACCCTCTGATCATGAGTCACAAACCCTAACCACACTGCGGCACAAAAAAGGAGTTTGATCACTGCTTGCTGAATTGGAAGCTGGCTGCTGCCTCGGCAAATAATATGGAAGACATAATCTAACTTTTGAAGCGCATTTCTGGTGCTGCACATGGCTACCCGAAAATAAAAACGTCAACTTCAATTTAGAGATTGACGGAGACTCTAAAGTCCTTGGAGTTAATGTAACACATGCCTGTCATCTAAAAATACACGTTTTATGGCTGTTTTGTCTTTGCACAGACGTAATAAAATTATATTCTGAAAGAACGGTTCGTGGCTACACTGTACGAATCATTAATGTTCTGCATAAGCAATAAAATATGCTTATTTTCAAAAAACAGAAACAGTGTCAGTAGACTCCAATTTGGAATTTGACGGAGCCTCTGAGTCCCTGGAGTTTATGTAACATTTGCTTATCATCTAAAAAAAAATATTTTTTTATTATGGCTTTCTTGTTTTTGCAGGGTGTAATAAAAAGTTTGCTCTGAGCTAACGAAAGAATGGTTCGTGGCTACACTTGTACGAACTGTTGAAACTTCTCCGTTTAGGTATGAGAGCAAAACTGGTGAGGTTCCATTGCAATCAGTTATGGCGAAAAAAAGAAAAGTGTATGAAATAAAAGAATTCTTGTTATTTCGCCCTGCTGGGGTTGTGGTGCGTGTGCCCTTGGGCAAAGCACTTAATTTGCCACTCATTGGGCCCACCCAGGATCTTTTTGTAGCGGGGGAAAAGCAAATTAATTGTCCCCCAAAATCCTTGTACTCTCTCTAGCATATTCTCAATTGATCATTTTGTTTTTGGGTGGGCGGGGGACATTTGCTCACCCCACCCCCAGTGACACCCCTGCAGGCGCCCATTTTGTTAAATGTGTATTAAATTAATAGCAAATATGACTTCACACCTCTTTTTCTTTCTTTTTCTTCGCCCCCCCCCCCCCCCTTTTGGCTTTTCCGGGGGGGGGGGGGAAGCGCCCCCTTGGGCCCCCCTCGCTACGCCTATGTCGAAAGCAACAACAATGGAAACTGAAAGCCCTGTTGTTCATTTTGAATGAGATTAGTGCGGTAGTTTCAAAAGGGGTATACGAGGCGCATACCGCGCGGTGTGAGATTAGTGTGGAAATTTTAAATTAGACGGAGGCACATGTCGCGCAATGTTTAGAATTCTGAAAGAAAAGAATTGGGGGAAAAAACCCTCTTTCATGCAGGCAATGATGAAGTCGCACAGAAAAATGAAGGATTACGGGGTATTTTGCAAAAGTGGCATTTTAGTGTTTGAATCCACATGTATATATAAGATAAACACATGCACTGGGTTCAAAACTACATGTAGTGATGAAAGTTTGCCGATTTCGTAATAAACAAATGAACCCTGTAATCCATCAGGTTTTTGTACGAGTTCATCGGCGCCCTAATACAGTCCCTGCATGAAAGAGATTTCTTCCTGCTCTTTTTCTTTAAGAACTTTAAACATTGGGTGGTAAATAAATGTAGGGCCTATGGCCTCGTAGCCCTTTTGAAACTCCCGCACTAATCTCAGTTAAGGAGAATACACTCGCAAGTGTGGATTCGTAATTCACGAGGCGCGAAGCTGATGACGTGCTGATGACGTCATCAAACCGCAAGTAACATGCAAATTAAATGTATAATGAAATCTTTAAAACTCAAAAGCAACATTTAAAAAAAAAGTTAAGTGGAGAAAGGCTTAACTTCATATTTTTTTTCTGTTTTTACATAAAACTATTCGCAACTGATCTGCACATATTGTTCAATGAAATAGTTGCATACTCGATCACCATGCGTTTGTTACATACAAAACCAAAATAATGTAAAACAGTTTTTTTCTGGGCAATAATTATCTGTAGCTTTTCTTACAAACGGATCAACGCAAGAACTTGATCATGTATCAAATTATAAGTGTTTTTAGTTCAAAAACTGTCCGATTTACCTTTTTTTTTACAACATAACTCATGTACCAAATGAAGACTCATAATTATGCACAGTTGCAATCGCACCACACAAATTTTCCTATCATATTATTTCATAGCAGAATATTTAAACTTCGTACATTAGCCACTAACCATTATTTTCGTTAGCTCAGAGCGAATTGTATTATGCCCATGCAGACAAAGCTTGTCATAAAACTGCTATTTTTAGATAAGCATAATTATGTTGTCTAGACTTCAAGGACGTAAAAGGCTCCGTCAAACTGCATAAGTCTATCGATACGGATTCTATTTTTGACTAACCATACGTGCATCACCAGAAATGCACTTCAAAAATATTGTTCATGGGTCATGGGAAGAAGATGAAACCCTCTCCGTTGTCATGACGTCATCCGGAATTAAATTATAAGTAATTAGAGGTTAAAGTTGGAAAAAGAATTGAACAATAACTTTTTCACTGGAGTACTCTGTTCTTTTTGGGGAAGGGGATAACATATTGCCTTGGGAACATTTTGGATTCCCTTCGCGAAGCCGTTTGACCTTTACTTCCGATGTTACCGGAAGGGCAATGAGAATTAATGAATTTTACTGCAATTATGCTAATTATGTAAATGTTAAATACCGGAATGCCGAACACAAAATACGGCATGATAAAGTCCTAATCTGAAAGGGCGCCCTCTAGCAGCAGGTCAAAGAAAAGCGAGATTTCATTTCGATTTAAAACTATTTGCTAAAATGTTATTGCGCCCTCTGTTCATGCGCGGAACCATTATTGATATACTTCTGTCAATACATTTGTGGCGAGTAATAACCTTGGGGATCGTCGAAGTAGGCCTAATGGTATTTATTTTTTAAAGTGCGCCAATACACTCTTTGAACTTCATGATGATAATGCCGTGAAACACGAGTTTCTTTATTGAAATGGCCTGATTTGCGTCTTATCTAAATTACATGTACGGCCTTTTAGGGTCACTTTTCCTGTTAAAAAATCAACCACTTTGGGGACCTATAGACCTTTCTGCGCTTGGTTGGCAAACTGCATTTTTCCAACCACAGCCTGCAAAACTATGGAAGGTCCAACACTGCAAAAATGAAGAAGAGTTATTACAAATCACCAAAATTGTATTTGATACTTGAAAATACAACATTTTCAACAAAATTTACAAAATAATTCCCAACATATGCCTTTTTGCTATGTGTTGATGGTGTTATGAGGACTTTTTTTGGAAAAATATGTTGCCAACCACGGCTTCAATTTATGCGCTTACGACAGCCCATACAAAATGGCGTCAATGTTTACAAACAAAAGAAAGGCCTATAAAGCAAGGGGGTCGATAGGCTTTAATTTATCTGAGCGCTCATTGGACGATTTGTGGACTCCGCATGCGCACGACAGGACGGTTGGCATGGAATTTCGCAGACGGTCATGGCGTGAGCCACCGGAATAATGGGTGAGCCACTGGAATAATGCCACATTTCTTTACTGTAAGGCATCCAGGGGGCCCAGGGAGGGGCAGGAAGACAAAGAACCCCCCCCCCCCATAAAAAAGGAGAAAAGAAAATAAAAAGAAAAAAAGGAAAAGGAAATTCTGATTTGTTTGTTTTATATGATTTAAAGGGCCCATGAAATGAATTGTGCAACTGTCTACTCCTCGTAAATGTATGAAAACATTTTGGCAGCCGTTTTTGGTTAATTATTCTATTAAATATTTAACACATGCTTTTTCCGGACAACTGAGGGCGCTTTGCTGTGATGTCATTTCAGGAAGTCACTGTTCAGTTGAAAGAATTTCTGTTCAAATTGCGAACCCAAACTTTGCTTATTGAAAATATTTTGTGAGAAAAGTGCTCATTGAAATTACTGCTGTGTACTGACGTAACAACGAAACACCAAAGAAAAGAAAATTAACCACAGCGAAATATCCAAAATTCAGGCAACTTTTTGTGCAGAAAAAGCTGCAACATTGCGGTTTCCGCCTGAAATGACATCACACATTTTGCTCATGAATATGAAAATTTGCATTAGTATAAAAAAACAAAAAGGCACCAAAATTCCCTTGAAAATAAATGAAATTGAAAATTACATTGCATGGACCCCTTAAAGTGAAGACCACCGTTTGAAATCCACGCTGTCGTCTGCTCACTGCCTTTCCTTCCACGAATTTGTTAAATATTACTAAAAAAAAAGGGGGAAAAGAATGTCAAATGAGGTCGAGTTCCCATCTCCTAACTACAAGCCGATCGGTCATTCCTCCCCTAAATGTTCTAGATTCGGCGGTGCATTGTAACACGGGGTTGCATAACCCAGGGTCGACCCCGTTGAGCTATTCAAACACACGCCACGAAACGCGACTGTCGTGCCTATTAGCAGAGTCAAATTCCGACTTCAAGTGGTCTGTGTACACAAAGAAGAACCAGTACAAAAAGATGGTTATGTGACTCCATGATAGCGTTATTGATTTGTAGGCTTATCCCGCCTAATACTTCGCTTTCCCCTGTAACACTAACGCTCTATCATTTAGAAGGCAGTTGTACATTGCATAGTATTATAGTTTAGGTGGTAACGATTGTTGTGTTTGTAACTTGCTTTAATCTTGTTTACATGTACCAGTTAAGCTCTCATGAGGGCGCAGTTCTTACCCACTGTAACCTTGCCGGTTCTGGCATCCATGTTGGTTTTCGGATTACAATATGAAGTAACACGACAGTTTAAGCTCGTAATCTGTGTCCATTTATTTCACAAACCTAACAACGATGGACGTCAAACCGGTGTTGTTTCTGCTGCTGGTTGCAGTAGCATTGAGCCAGGCCCAGAAGAAATGTTGTTTCCCAGACCAATATGAATCAATGGACGGTGAGTTTGGACACTTGAACCGCGTTCAGTTTCTGATCAAATAAATCTGTATACATGTAATCAGTTTTGGACTGTAACACTTTCATTCGCAGAAAAATTGCTCAAAATCTTCAGTAGGGTTCACATAAACTAACCTTTTAAACTTTTAGCTCAGTGCACTATACATTTTGAAAAAACAAACAAACAAACAAACAAACTGTCGTGTATTTAACACGAAACGTGGGTGAAATGATGGAACAATTGCGAGACGACTTGTTGTGGTGGAACGGTTATGGCGGACATTTTATTCACTACGACTCAACGTCCGTATGTACAATGCATACAACTCATACACACAGTGCGTGCAAGCACGAGTTGACCTATGACCCTGTTACTACACAAGTATACACATTTGGGTATGGAACGCCTTATCTAACAATAATACACTACACTCTCCCCTGCTAATCCAATGTTCATAAAACATTTTTCAATCGACTGAGTGCGCTGACAACAAGAGTAATTTTGCCCAGAACAATGAACTTGAGATATAAAATAACATATACAGTTTATGGTGAGTTACCTGTGTTCTTTATAAACAATATGCTGATGTCCACCTTTTTTCCTCTGTGTCTTTATATTTTTAACAAACACTTATAAAAACAACACATCTGGTTTCTGGTTTAGTTACATTCATGTTTGAAAACTGTTATCGCATTAACTCTAACATATAACAATATCAGGTTTTAACAAAGAAATAAGGATCACATGTTATCTAGCATGATATACGATTTTTCTGATTGGGATTATGTATAAAATAAACCAGTTCTATTTTAGCTTGAATGAACTTACACTTTTGTTTCAAAGATTAAGTTTATCAGGTGGTTTCCGAATCCTTGTTGACCTTCGTAACTTTACTGGTGACACTAGCGGTGATTTGTCTGATTGAGCAAGCATATCTTCCACCGGTGTCTTGGCTTGTACTCCCATATTGTGGTTAGTCTCAAGATCATGATCAGCGATAGACTGTGGGATTTCGGTCACCTCAGTGGAGACGGTTTGTCCTCCCATGTTCCCTAAATCTGCATGTGTTAAATCTTGCATGAAGAAGGGATGACTCCCCTCTTCTGAACTTTCAAAGTTTCTGGGTTCCTCCTCTGTGGAGGGTGATGTGAACCCTTCAGCAATCCTTTTGCTCAACTGATCAATATGGCGGTGCCAAATCCCAGGGTCTACTCTGACCTTATAATTCAATGGTCCTTTCCTCTCTACACAACCTGGTACCCACTTCTGCTTTCATAAGTAGTTTCGAACCCATACATGCTCTCCTTCTCGCAAAATGCGGGATTTTGCATGCTTGTCTCTGTACTCTATTTGCTTATGCAACTTCTCTGCAATACGCATCTTTGCATTTGGTCGCAAAGCATCTAAGCGTGTGCGCAATGGTCTTCCTAAGAACAGCGTTGCAGGTGACTCCCCTGTCACAGAGTGTGCCGCATTGCGGTAAGCTAACAAAAATCTGTCAACTTTGATTTGCAGCGTACCACTCTCTTGTCGCGCAGCTCGCAATCCTTGCTTGAGTGATTGTACAAAGCGCTCTGCTTGACCATTAGTACTGGGATGGTATGGAGCGCTGTACTTATGCTGCATACCATTGTCACACATAAACTTCTGAAATTCTGCTGAAGTAAACTGACTTCCATTGTCAGATACCAATATCTGTGGTAAGCCATGACGACTAAACAATGAGCGCAGAATTTGGATTGTCTTTTCTGATGTCACAGTAGGCATAATGAACACTTCTGGCCACTTTGAGAAAGCGTCAACTACTACAAGGTAGGTAACACCCTCAAATGGTCCCGAAAAATCAACATGGATACGCTCCCATGGTTTGGAGGCAGGTATCCATGGATGTAATGGAGCAAGTGCCGGATTGTTTTGCGTCACTTGACACGCAACACAAATTTTAGCACACCTTTCAATTTCTGTGTCAATTTTAGGCCACCATACATAGCTGCGGGCTACAGCTTTCATCTTGACTATGCCAACATGTCCAGTATGCAATTCCTCTAGTACTCTAGTGCGCCCTAGCTCAGGTACAATAACTCGCATACCCCACATTAGGACTCCCTGTTCTAAGGTTATTTCATTTCGGCGATGAAAGAACGGTTTGAGTACTTCCTCGGACTCTGACAGTTTGCTTGGCCAACCATCCAAAGTAAACCTTATCACCCTAGATAGGACTGGGTCATTCTTTGACCAGTTACGAATCTGTTCACGTGAGCAAGGCAAGACCTCAACATGGAATATGTGTGTAACAGTTGGTTCGAACTCATCACTAATTGCTTCCGTACATGGCAATCGTGATAAGTAGTCTGCATTTGCATTCGCCTTTGTGCTCCTATACTGTATCTCATAGTCAAATCCTGCCATATACATAGACCATCGCTGCATACGCTCCGCTGCTAGTGTTGGCAGACTGGTTTTTGGGCCAAAAATAGCCGTGAGCGGTTTATTGTCGGTGATCAGAGTGAACTTTCTACCGTAGATATACATGTAGAACTTTTTTAGCGCAAATATCATTGCAAGGCCTTCTCGTTCAATCTGTGGGTAATTCTTCTCTGCTTTAGTCAGTGAACGCGATGTGAACTGAATTGGTCGCTCTTCTCCGTTGGGCATAATATGCGACAGCACAGCACCAATACCTGTGGGGCTCGCATCAGTGGCTACGGTTATCGGTAGTTCAGAATCGAAGTGAACCAAAAATCCTGAATTGCGTAGCAATTGCTTTGCCTTCATGAACGCTCTCTCTGCTTCGCTCGTCCATTTGAACTTTTTGTTCTTCTCAAGCAGTGCATTCAGAGATGTAATTTCAGCAGCTAAATTCGGAATAAAGCGCCGATAATAGTTCAGCATTCCCAGAAATGATCTGAGTTCTGATACATCCTTGGGTTGAGGCATGTGTTCAATTTGATCGACTTTGGATTTTGACTTATGTACCCCATCTTGGTCTATCACGTGCCCCAAGTACTCTACCGAACTACACATGAATTCGCACTTGCTTCTCTTCAACTTTAACCCGTGTTCATGCAGACGAGTTAGTACTTTGTCAAAATTTTGCAGGTGTTCTTGTTCGGGTTGACCCGTCACTAGAATATCGTCTAAGTATACCTGAACCCCAGGTAATCCTTGCAATACCTGTTCAATGGCATTCTGCCAAATTGCGGGGGCTGTGGTTACACCGAAGACCAATCTGTTTTGCTGGAAGAGTCCCTTGTGTGTCGATATGGTACACAACTTCTTTGACTCTTCATCTAACTCCATCTGATTGTAGGCATGTGCGAGATCAAGCTTCGAAAAAGTGACCCCACCAGCCAGATTTGCCAAAATGTCTTCTACATTTATGTTAGGGGGAGCCACTGGTTTTAGCACTGGATTTATCGTAATTTTGTAATTACCACAAATCCGTACGGTTCCGTCTTTCTTTGGAACGGCTAAAATACCTGTGCTCCATTCACTATGTGTCACTGGAGTCAGTACGCCACACTTTTGGAGCCGCGTCAGATCTTTTTCTACCTGTGGTCTGACTGCATAGGGTACTCTATGTGGTTTGCATGCACCTGGCTTAGCATCTTCTTGTAGAGTAATTTTAGCCTTCATGCCTTTTAGTTTACCTAGTTCATGATCAAACACTGTGGCATGTTTGTCCAGGATATCCTTCAAATCATTCATTGCCTTCACTTTTTCTACCACTGCCACGTTATCATCAGTCTCAGCCCCTGAAAAATCAATTTCGTGCCAGTTCAACCGTACATACTGTAACCAATCCCTACCTAACAAAGTATGCTTGGTATGTTTTACAACATATAGGTACAGATCCACTGACTGGCTACCATACTCAACATTAACTCTTACTTTCCCTACAGGTCGGACTGATTCCCCTGTAAAACTGGTTAGAACTCTGTTACTCTCAGACATGGGCAGATCAGCAAATTCTGACTCATACATGCTAAGTGGAATCATTGTCACCCCAGAGCCTGTATCTAATTCCATCTCTACAAGTCTACCTTCGATACGCATCTTAACCATAATGGCATCATTATTTCTCTGTTCGTCCTTACGCTTACTACTATTACAAGCGTTACCATGGCTACTCTTACTACTACTCACTTTTAACACTGTATAATCATCATCGACTTCGGAGTCGCTACTGGTACTACGTACTTGGCTCACTTTATTTACCGTCTTTGGCCTACTGTTCTTTGTTTGTCCCACTCTGTCCTTTCGTGGCCTTGCTGGTGCCCTTTGGAACTTGTCCGGTCCTTGTCTGTCTTGGTCGTGCTTTGGAGGTTCTCTTTCAAAGTCCCGACGGCTTGAATTCCTGTTCTCTCTGCGGTCTGTCCTGCCCATGAAACCGCTGGAGTTGCACTTCCTTGCGATGTGTCCGATGCGATGGCACCTGTTGCATTTAGTCTCTTTGAACCAACATTGGTCCGGATGATGCGAACTCCTTCCGCACCTGAAACATTGGCCAGATCCAGTCTGTCCACCCCTGCGTGGCTTGAAGTTTTGGCGAACTGCGTTGACTGATGTCTTGCTTTTCACTGGGTTCGACATGTCGTCTCTCATACTCCGTGCCTCAGCGAAAGTCACCTCTCTTGATTGTGCAAAGTCCACTGCTTCCACAAATGTAAGTGCAGGTTTGTCTCTGGCTTTTTCCATGAGCTTGAGTGATGTGGACTCACTGCGCAGTCCGCTGATGAACCTGTCTCTCAAATTTTCGTCGAGCTTGTCGCCGTAGTTGCAATGGAGACTCAGATGTTTGAGGGCTACCACGTAATCTGCTATGCTTTCCGATGACATCTGGTCCCTCTTAATAAGCTTGCGTCTTTCCGCTACTATGATCGGTGGAGCCTTCAAATGCTTCCGCAGTATTTTTTTTCAGTTCCCCGTACGATAAGGTGCTGGGTTTGCTTGGCGCCACGAGCTCCCGAACAACGTTGTAGTAGTGCGGCCCTATCGAGTGGAGAAACATTGCTGCCACTCGTGGGGTGCTTTGACTCGGGTCGAGCCCGTACGCCTGTAAGAAGAGCTCAAAACGTTCCACGTAACAGTCCCAATCTTCGTCTTTATCGTAGTGAGACGAAAAAGGGGGGAGAAAAGTGCTCCTTTCCATCGGCAATTGCGCATGGCTGTCCTCATTCGCCATCTTCGTCGCCAATTTGTCGTGTATTTAACACGAAACGTGGGTGAAATGATGGAACAATTGCGAGACGACTTGTTGTGGTGGAACGGTTATGGCGGACATTTTATTCATACGACTCAACGTCCGTATGTACAATGCATACAACTCATACACACAGTGCGTGCAAGCACGAGTTGACCTATGACCCTGTTATTACTACACAAGTATACACATTTGGGTATATGGAACGCCTTATCTAACAATAATACACTACACAAACAAACAAACAAACAAACAAACAAACAAACAAACAAACAAACAAACAAACAAACAAACAAACAAACACCCCAACACCCCAACAAACAAACAAACAAACAAACACCCCAACACCCCAATAAACGTATGTACAATTTTTGGGTTATCGTTACTGGCACCCTAATTTTGATATCACCTTCAATGTTATATTTCTTCCCAACGATATTATACTTTTGTCAATCCTGGCCAGCTTGGATTGGATTGTTTCTGTTTAGTATTGTTTACTTTTGTGGATTGCTTGTTGTATCTTGTTATTTGGCTGAATACATTATAATAGTAACAATAATAATTACATGGTATTTTACACCATCTTCAATTTGAGCAAGATTTCCTGCCATTAATTCTTAATATATCGCTTTTCCGTGTAATTGCAAACGATCCTAGGTAGCTTTTTAAATTAGGCAACTGCACCGAATGAGGCTGTTTTTGACCTGGACACATTTCTTGAAATAAATGTAGCTTTCCCTTTTGGGATGGGATTTACAGGTCTGATTACCGCCACGGTTCAGTCTGGGCAAGGTATGGCTCAGACGTTGGGGGTTCAGTTTGCCTTCGATTACACCAACAGACGTGTGGGCGAATTTTTTCAACTGTCCGGCAGTATGTATCAGTATGTCTTAGACTACAACAAGGTAAGCCCGACACTTTTGCATGGACATCGGGCAAGTTGCTGGTGATATCATCTCATATGTCATGTTGGGATTAATCATTTTGGGGAATCAGTTTAATAGGCAGCGGATACTATTAGTTAAACCAGTGGGATTCACAATCCAACCATGCAACTAAAGTATCCTCTCCTTGTTTCTTCTCCAAAATGAACAGGGCATCATGTACGTCATCAATCTCACTATGAAGAGTTGCCAGAAAAGTCCACTACCGATAAAGCAAATGCAGCACTGTGTTCCAAGTAAGTGCACACCTAAGGATGTCGGGTGTCAAATTGTTAAATCTTTGACAAGTTTCTCATGTAAGTTTCATACTTACGGTTTAACAACGGTTCTGTCTAAAGTTCTGTAATATACTAGATACTAAGGGAATAACAGTGTGAGGAGCCGGTCTTCACTGCGTGATAATGACCGGGTGTGGGGGTGACCGCTGTTAATGGACTGAGACGAAGTCGAGGTCCATTAACAGCGGTCACCCCCACACCCGGTCATTATCACGCAGTGAAGACCGGATCCTCACACTGTTATTCTCATTAATAAATACCTTTATAACGAAATAAACAGTTAAAATGCTCCAATTTTGTGACTTTTTCCCGGCGATATTTCCAGACTTTTTTGTGTTCATGTTCATGGGCCATATTTTAGCTTAACAGCTATAACGACGTAAACTCAACAGAAACTACTGCCGTAGCGAAACAAATTACAACAATGTTTTCATATCTTTACCTGATGGAGGAAGCTGAAATCTCGTTTACACATTCCTTGTGTCCGGAATTACAAAGTTGTTTGGTTTAGGAAAGGGTGAAGTGTTTCAAAGAAAATAAATTGTAGATCTACGCTTTCGTCGTAAACATCCACAGTATATACTGCACTGCTGTACGATGTCGTTTCAAAACTTCCTTACGGTACGCGCGCGCACGCACATATCCCTGGCAACTGTGTTGCGTACGCGCGCGTCAGTCTCACGCGATGGGGGTTGAGCGCATGTGCAGTGCTCAATTGTTAAAAGCTACCGCAGGACTGTTACTATATTTTGACCAATCATTGGCTTGCATGGGGCTGAACGGGGCTTGATCAATGCTGGTTCTGGGGCCATTTATTAGCTTGATCTTTGAAGCCGGTCCATTATCACCATTAATGACCGGCCACGTGATCGAGTCTCGACCAATCAGAAACCATCAACTCTCCAAGGTATTTATTAATTAAACTTAACAAGAAAATTCAACTCACCTGCCAAAATAGCAACGTGAAGCAATGACATGCAAATCTAAATATCCATGATATTAATGTGTGAGCAGTACTATCAAACGTTAATAAAGCAGGCATGTTGCTGAAAAATTGCGTTTGGGTTATGTTAGTAAAATCACATTGCGACAAAATCTGTTAACGACGTCAGAATACTGTACACGTGACCACATCAGAATACAACTTTGCCCGCGATCTCACAACCCCTTCATTGGATGTGCGCACACCGTGACGTACTTGGCGCATGTCCCGTGCTTACAGGGCGCTCGTCCTATTGGTTAAGGCGCTGTCACGGTCAATTTCAACCTGACAGCTGTCATGGTGACCTGCCGAAAAAGACTGCTACTGAAATGGGTGTGGAGTGGGCAGAGCAGGATATTTATACACATGTGTACGTATGTGTCTTAGTAGCTCATATCATACCGTAGACGACCCAATAACATACTAGTGACGCATTGACAACTACTTGCACGTCCAATGAGCTACATGGTCCCCCGGAAACCCATCATGATCACTGGGCCTTTATGAACCTCTTTATGTTCCTGCAGGTAACGCCACTTACGGAGGTTCTTTCTATGCTGGGGATCACAAGTTGACTGCAGACACTTTTAGCTACCCTGTTAACGAAGGACAAGTTGCTGGCAATGTGACCCTGTCTGTCACCAAGGATAACTGTATTCCATTCAGTCTAGCGTTCATCGGATCGAATGGTGGAAGTATGTCATCCAACGTTCAATAGTCATGGTTTAACCCTTCGAGCAGCTTGCCCAAAAATTTACGTGGTGGAACCACCATGAGAATTTTATCACATCATGTGTTTCTAGGTCAATAACCCTGCCATGCCTGTCCATGCACAACATATAGGTCATTTACATGGCCAGGGATTGTTTACAACCTGTCTGGGCTCTGGGAGGCACGAGGGTTGACACAAAGGGATCGGCGGCACTTAGGGGTTGGCCACTAAGATCTCCAATTACTGCACAAAGGCATTAACCGCCATCTTAGCTTCTGTCTTTCAACACCCTTACTCCGGAGTGGCTAGAGTCTGGCCAATGGGAGTCTACAGGCTTGTGATGTATAGTAGGGGCGAGGATTACATGGAAGCTTGGCCTTATTGGCCCATTGAAAAATAAATATGACCATATTTGGAAAACAATGAGATTGTTTTCATGCGCCGCTGCGCGAAGGGTTTATAGACCGTTCCATTTAGCTCCGCCCACTGCGCACGTGGGAAACAACACGTGCGCCTCAGCTCTCCAACACAATCGCTGCAATAACTTCTGCGCCGAAAGACGCTGCCAATTTGGACAAAAAATTGCTACATTTTTCAAAAATAAATTGATCTGGCAGGAACAAATATCAATTGAAATAGAGAAAAATAACGAAGTAAAAATGTGGACAAGATTCAGGCAATTATTTAGTTTCGAAAAAAAAACCATAAAAATGTGACATAAACTCATCACCACATCTTGATCGGCTCATGCAATCTTTATTCATATTTGTTTTCTGACTGTCGCTACTGTCAAACATTGAAGAAAATTCGTATTGAATAATTGACTTTCTTCACTTGTCTGTTTCTAGATTCTATGTTAAGCGTATCAGGATACGTCAACTATAGCCCAGGGATCCAGGACCCCTCTAAGTACTTCACTATCCCAAACTATTGCCCAACGGTAAGTTCGCTTTCTTGCCGTTACCGTACCCTCAGCTTTTTATCCCCCTAATGAGCCATTATTATCATTAAAACATAAATTCCATTTAAAACGTCTCAAAGCGCTGTTCAAGCATTTCAATAAAATGCATCCTAGACATAATCAAAGTAATTAATTACAAAAACTAAGAGATGAAAGATAAAAACACACTCAATAAAAAATATTTAAAAAAAAAGATTTAAAAAGATTAAATTTAAGACGGGACTTAAAATTTTCAAAGGTATCCAGAGAACAAAATACAGCAGGTGCTCTATTCCATCCACAAACGGGAGCAAAATTTGAAGAAAACAATATCGCCACAGTAAGCTGTCTTGCTAATTATAGATTAAGATTAACTGCCCAGAGACTTTCGAAAATACAACATGTTAAGTGGATCGAAAATAGAAAAAGATTATTGAGATAATCTGGTGCCACACCCTTAAGACCGTTAAAATGACACAAAGAATCTTAAACAAAAAATGTTTCTTGTCCAGGAATCCAATGCAAACCTTCCAAAGTTTAATTACCATCAAGTGAATGTGTAATGAGAACGGGCATATCCATTTAATATGTAACCGTGTTTTCCTCTTGTGTCCGTTGAACTAGTAAACCTCCACGTCAGGTATCATGTTTTTTTCTACTTCCTCAACCGACTTAACATCATTATACAGGACCCTACGTGTCAAAAAGTCCTACTTTTTTATCCTTAATAACTCTGTTGTTTTCCAAATGGAATTAAACCACAATTTTGGATCACGTAAACAAGGCATGGCACATTTTATGGAGCGAGTTTCACCAGCTTTTTGCAAGAGAGCGAGATTTAAACGCCATACGAAAAATACTCATTTTCAGAATTTGCCACTTTCGACTTGATGTCCTCCAATGTCGATACAGCGCTGGAGGACGCGCTGAAGCCATGTTCTAAAGATTGAAGCTTCTGGATGAATGCAGGATCACTCCTGATGTCCTTGCCAATGATCGAGGACAATCGAGGACATCGAGGATGTGTGCAATGACATCAGGGGTGGTCCTGTATTCCTTCCGAAGCTTCCAGTCGCAGCACGTGGCTTAAGCCCTGCCTCCAGCGCTGTATCGAATTGGAGGAAGTCTAGACGAAAGTTGTTGATTCTGAAACTGAGAATTCGTATGGCGTTTAAATATCACCCTCATGCACAAAACTAATGAAACTTGCTCCATAATTTTATCATGCCACATTTACGTGGTGCCACATTTTTACTTCCATTGGAAGACAACAGAGTTAATAATAATCAATAATAGGACAGGTTCTGTTTGACACGTAGGGTATGTATTGTAAACTTAAAATGGAGCAAAATAGACTGTTGTTCCATTAATGGTGTTTTGTGTTACATTAATGGTCTTTCAAAACCACTGAACCGAATCCAACAATAACTACACACAAGAAAGACAAACTATTTGGGCTCATCAATAATTGGATTTTGAAATTGTCTTCATGAATTACGAGAATTCCCTGCATCATCCGGAGGGATTTTTTGGGGGGTCACTCTGAATAACAAAATTCTGATTGCCAAACCAATTTCTTTTGCGTTCTCAACAGTTCTTCACTCCGGAACCGAAAGAGGGACATGCTTTCATCATGCCGTTCCTGCTGTGAGTGCGCCCTCAACGGTTATACTTGGACTGAATCAATCTATCGGTCGATCGAATTTAAGTCTATCAATTCGAAATCAGTTGCTAAAGTTTGGTTTGGCTAAGCCAGTAAAATCCTTCCAACAACTAGGATTCAAATCTGTATTTGGATTTAGAATGACTTGTGACTCTTTTTTTCTCAAAATTCTGTCTACACATTAGTTTTGCGTGCTTGCACATCCAACTTTGCTTGTTTCAATATTTGCTGCGATTATTGTAGAATAAAAAAAAACCCATAAATACAAATATAGGAATTGCTTATTGTACGGAAATATCTTCGTTGTCCGATCTTGGAGAATTCGTGAATTTATACAAAATGCCCACTCGAAGTGGAAAATACAGATGTTACCACCGACTGAAGCTCCTGTTGATAATTGACAAGTTGTCTGTACAGATCATTTCACACTAAGTCATTAGGTCATGACACCAACTATGAAGTCAGGAAAAAGAAAAGTGCTTTTCAACAAACCTAACTTTAATGTTTGTGAGTGAAATGTTTTTGTTTCAGTCAGCAAAGGCCTAAGGGACACATGACCAAAAAATATTGATTGGCTTACATTGTTTACATAGTTTAAAGATGATGCAAAAATCAAGACAAAAGTTGCAACAACTGAGAAGAAGATGTTCAATGGTAGAAAACCTGACGTAAAACTGCAGATAATGCACATGGGAACAAGACACCTAGTTTCAAAATGGACTTGATTATTCTGAATGACTGCTTTATTTCAATAATGTTCGTATTTTTTTCTAATCATGGCATAATGCAATACGTAGCTTACACAATGTGTACTTAGAATGCAAGTTTTAATTGAGATTAAATAAAATATAGGTTTTCCCGGACAATTTCGGAAAATGTGTACACGAATTTGTAAAAGAAGCATTCGTTTTCATGCGAAATAGAATGAACGTTCCAAATCTCTGTTTCTATTTAACAAATGATAATTCTTTTTCCGTGAAGGTGCATTCAGTCGTAAAAAATCAGCGTACGATTTCCCGAATGTGCACTGCATTTAGTGTATTGACAATTCATTTTAGCGCGCAATCGAAGGCACATCTGCAATCCTGTTTTCCTTTAAATTTATCATCAATCTTTTTCGCTAAATGTGCAGCCGATTTCCCTCGCAGTGTTTTTTAACGTATGCCTGGTCAAGCAAAAGTAACATTTGAGGAATGGTTGATTGAATCATTGAATTTTTGAATATTCATGATGATTGAGCTAAGTGGTGTTTAGTCTTTTGAAACAAACCAAGTATTGTAATAAATCCTATATAAAAACCAAAACTGAAGAAAATCGCTTTTTTTCTGCTCAGCATTTGCCACAATTGCATGATATAGCCAAGTGTCTCAGTTCACATAGTCCTAAAATATCCAATAATGGCTGCAAGAGGGAGATACAGACGAATCTCGGACGTTGACCGAAATCGCCTCATCGATGCCTTTGAGGCTGACGACGCTGACTATCTGCAGGTAGCACATACGCGGGGTATCAAGCACTCAGCGGCCAGATCAATCGTTGGCGTATATCTTCGGGATGGTCATTGTAACAAGCTGCCGAAAGGAAGGACCATAAACCAGACGATTGACGACGACATGAGAGATGCCCTTAATTCAAGGATATCTAGATGACAACCCCCTTCTTACTTTGCGTCAACTCAATACTCAACTGCATGCGAGCTGATCTTCCCGATAAGCCCTTTGTGACCACTAGTACCATCGCTAGATTCGAACTCTAGATGGTATGCTTATAACTCTTAAACTAGCGGACGATGTTCAAGAACAGCTAGGAATGAGCCACGCATATTAGATGCACGAGTCATATTTGGAAATTGGTTTCTTCAGGTTGGTGTCCTTGGCCACACTGTGTACATTGACGAGACCGGGTACAACGTATGGACCCGTGGGTCTTATGGTCGTGCTCTTGGTGGAGAGCCAACAATACGTGTTGTCCATGGCCAGAGAGGCAAGCAAGTCAACATCACGTTTGCCATTTCTGGTGAGGTTGGACTTGTGGCTCACAGAATATCATCAGAGACTGTGACGAGAGCGAGTTTTGAGGAGTTCTTAGCGACGACTGTACAAGAATGTGGTATGTTATTCCCGGCAGGCGAACGCATATATCTGATATATGACAACGCTCGTCCTCATATCCGAGCCCAACTACACCCTGATGCCAGCAATTTCACCATCAAGCTGCTGCCCCCATACTCGCCATTCGAATGACGATATCGTGTCCGAATAAGGTAAGAATTAACACCCAACACTGTTCAACCACCGAACGTTATGAAATATTTTTGTGGCGATCACTGATTGAGAATAAAATGTCCTGGAGGACATATAGTTTTTATTTAATAAACTTGAGGGACTCACTTGCATTTGCAAACAAATCTAAAATGACCATTAATGAGAACTATATTCAAGCAAACCCTAATCATTTTCGTTGTCACGCAAGTAGGCAATGTAAAAATAAACGTGTTCGAACAAGGGGACCTATAGGTATGAAAATGCCGGATGTGAAAGGTCGGACAGTAACATTCGTTTTTACCCATGCATCTGCACCTGACTTCTCATCA
This sequence comes from Patiria pectinifera, assembly GCA_029964075.1. Classification (NCBI taxonomy): domain Eukaryota; kingdom Metazoa; phylum Echinodermata; class Asteroidea; order Valvatida; family Asterinidae; genus Patiria; species Patiria pectinifera. Next base: position 29,645,151 of record CM057147.1, on the reverse strand, counting down.
TTTTATTCTTGTGGAAAGTCAAGATAAATTTCCAGCATTATTGTTTCCTAGGGTGATTACGGTTAGAAATCGTTCTGTCACAATTGTTAGCAAAAACAAGGGCAACCCGGTGGAAAATGCTCATAGAGTGGTCGTGCGAAGGGTCCGGAAGCTCAATAGGGCTTAAATTCAGGCTCTATTCGCTTTGCATTCGCAAGACATATGAACCGGCCTCCACCAATTTAAAAGTTTGTACAGTTCCGGCACTATTTTCATAAACGTTTTCCAAATATTTATGAGGACATTAATATTGAGTCCAAGGCCCGTGATAGTTCGTTGTTTTAATGTTCACAAGTTCAACGCTTTCTCAATAGCTACTGCCACGGCGATCACCCGCCTGTCACTGCCCGTGTATCCCTCGATCTGCATGCCGAAGGGAACACCGCTACGCTGTGCAATCCCGCCGGGAATAACGAGCGATGGGTTGTTGCAGTTGCTGCCGAAGTCGACATTCTGCGTGATCAGCCTCCGGAGCTCGGTATTTCGATCCTCGAAAGCGCGTAAGGTAGGCGGCGGGATCTTGTTGGCCGGGACAATGATGCAGTCCAGGCGGTGGTCCTCGAAGTACGTCCTCAAATTCTTCCTGGCCTCTTCCCTGGTAGCCATTGCGTTCTTGCATTCCTTCTCGGTTGGACGATTCTCCATCGCGTATTGAAACAGTTCCTTTACATCTGGGGAGGCGATTTTGTCGATGATGCTTTGCACAGTGACGTCATGGCCGTGGTAGCTCAGATACTCCTCCAGCAGAGGTATGATCTCTTGGTTGATGGTGAAGTATATTTCCGGCAACTCCCTCGATCCGGGAATCTCTGGCACCTCTACAATCCCAAAGCTCTTCTCCTTCAGCCTGACCAAAAACCGCTCTGCGTACTCCTCCACTTCGGCGTCTAGACCTTCCCAGAACTGAGGTCGGGGCACCCCGATCCTGATCTGTCCCGGTTTCAGTTCCTCGTAGGGTTCTTCTCCCGTCATGACGCAGTCGACGATCGCGATATCCACGGCGCTGCGTACAAGGGGACCCACTGAGTCTCTCACATGAGACAACTTGGCACCGTAATCAGCCGGCCAGCGACCGCTGGTCGGTCGCAGACCGAAGACCCCGTTGTACGAGGAGGGTATCCGAATCGATCCACGAGTGTCAGTACCTAGGGCAGCCGGGATGATGTCTGCAGAGACCGCCCCGCCGCTGCCGCCGCTACTTCCCCCGCAGGTGTAGTCAAAATTGTGGAAGTTGTGGCATGGCCCTTTATGAGCGTTGCAGCTTGAGATTCCAAAAGCCAGCTCGTGCATGTTAGCTCGACCGGCGTGGATGGCCCCGGCATCGAACAACCTCCGAGCGACCTCGGCCGTGTGTTTGGGCTTCAGGCCGGCAAGACCAGGGGTACCTGCTTCGGTCGGCTCGCCTTCGATGTCGATGTTATCCTTCATGGCAATCGGGATGCCTTCCAGAGGCCGGTTGGTCTTGTTCCTGTACCTGGCATCTGCCTTCTGGGCATCCTTCAACATCCGACCCGTGTTCATGGAGACGAAGTAGTTGAAGACTTTCAGGTCCTGGGCTCGTTGGATGACTCGTCTTGTGTAGGCCTCGCATGTTAAGGTGCCATCACTGAATTGCTGCAGAAGGTCCTTGATGCCTAATCGGTACATCTTTGAAGCTACGAAAATTATGACAAGAATAGATCGGGAATCACAATCACAAGTCACAGCAGGGGCATGTCTATTTGTTTCCAAGATTTGGAGAATAGTATTAGCTCACTGAGAAATCCAGATTATTACTAGGGGTGGGGGACATCAATCGATGTTTCGAGTGCTGTACATGCAATTGTATCGTCATAAAACCGCGTAGCTGTATTCAAGGCAGTTCTTATTTCATTGACTACGTGGCACTTTAGAGTGGACCATTTGCAGCTATCCAAAAAGTAACCAACCAAATTATTGTTAAAAGCCATGGTTTAAAGATAGTAATGACAACAAACTCCCTGTGAAATTATTTCTTCTGGCACGCTGTCATTTTGAAGAAAACGATAAAAGAAAGTCATTTCCTGAGAGAAATGAGAACCCTGTCCCTGATGCTGATTTTTTTTTGGATTGAGTCACGAGAGGGCGCAATTCAAAATATGACATGCAATTTTTTAACTGAAATCGAGAATGGTGTGTTTTCTCGAAATGTACAGAATTCACAGAGCTACAATTTCACCGGGTTAGTTGTTAATCTGTCTTTAGATTTTGAAAACTTTTGTTGCTTCAAATCAATAGAAGGCAAAAATGAATTGTCCATTCTACATTGTCCCACTCCCCCCCCCCTCCCTTCTCCTTTTGCTTGAACTCCCCCTTCCATTGCTTTATCACCGGATGATGATGATGAAAAAACAATTCCTGAACTCGGTCGTCGGTATAAGCCAGTGGGATGGGGGAGTCTGGATATTGTCGCGCGCGGGAAGTAGGTGGCCCTTTTCAGAATAGAGATCTATGAGTACACTACTTTATGTGCATATCCTAATGGTATCGTGGGAGTGATGATCGTTTTGGCCGTATTCTCTCTCCCCTCCCCCCGGCACCAAAACATTAGGACTTTAAATCATCCTCATGGAATATGTTAATTAAATGCGTGGCTGACAGACGGTCACGTGACAGACTAAAATGGAACGTGATAGACTAAAATGGAACTCGGGTGTGATCTGGAATTTGGACCTGCATGTTTATCATGTCTTTTTGCGTTGAGGACTATTGGACAGTTATCCTTACAATACAACATTTAAAGCCTATAGCTTTATTTTTTCCTATCCTGTGTATAAAAACTGCGACATGCGTGACAAGGCCCGGATGCTGATTTTCTTTTACGGAGTCAACATTTCATAACACACCGGGTGCGGTGCACCTTCCGGGGGTAGGCCCGTACCGCAACTCTTTTCAACGTGAATTGATGAATCCGTTTGAAGTGGTATTCCACAGTAGGTCTTAATAATGTTAATAGTATTGATATATAATACCCGAATTTATCATTTGGTTTCAAAATTTCCCGTGTAAAGATGCATGGTCGCCAGTCTCTGAACGCAAGTTGTATATATACTCAACTGGGTACAAGACTAGGACACGCCACACCTATTCTTTCCAGTTACAACTGCAAGATTCCTTCTCCTTCTCCTCACCCATTCAAAAAACCTTTTCTTCTGGCCATAGTTTCATTTTTAGAAGTCATGAAATGGTATTACCAGTTGTGGGGACCACACACACGCAATGAAGAGGCCAAATAGGCTACATTGTTGGACACCCGAAAGTCCAAATTTTGCTGAATAAAAAATTTCTCAGTCCCGCACCCCCCCCCCCCCTTCCCCAATCCTATGGCCCCGTGAGGTTTAATTCGTGAAATTGACACGTACAAGTGATTTTCGTAATCATGGGCCCGACAAAATCCACTTCACTGCATGCTCGACAGTGATTATGTGCCCCCATTTTTATGATGTATGCATACTCAGTGCAGACCTTCCTCCTCAAAATCACAGTACATGCATTTAAAATGAGTTATGGATCACTAAAATTAAAAGGCCTACCTTAATTTCTTGTGAATGTCAAAAGTCCAAATGCAGCTTTGCCTATCAGCTAAATATCAGCCGTTCGAATGATGTTCTTATTTGAACGAAATCTGTCTATAAACAAATATGGCAACTTGAACATTGAACCTGAAGCTCAATACCGCATCACGTGCTCAGTAACATTTGTAGTAGTAGTAGTAGAAACATTTATTTCAATGTTGCCATTTCCACACAATAAAATGTTACAATGCCGTGTAAACATATTATACAGAGCAAAATGCAAGGAGATATGTAATTGTGTATAATAATGTACATGGATCAATAGTAGAATAAATTTACGACAACATTTAGGTATAAGGTGAAGCGTCACGCTTTTGTACCCTAACCTATCGACAGACAAGTGGACATGACCAAGACAAACAGAGACAGTGACAAAGGACAAAATGGACAACAGTGACACACACAAAGACACAACCTAGAAAAACACAAACTGGTATGAGACGAGGGCATACATCCAGATTCATAAATTATAACTAGTTATTCGAATAAGAATTAAGTAGATGTGATCTAAGATTTTTAACAAAGACAGAGAAGGAGGGTGATGATTTTAAGAAGTCATCTAGACTATTCCAGTATGATGTACCACGTTGAATAACGCTTTTTTTTTGACAATGTTGTTCTGTTGAATTGGACATATACATTTCTCCTAGTGCTTCGGGTATTATACAAATGAATATCAGATGTGAGCATAAAGAAGGGGTTGAAACAAGTAGGTAATGCATTGTGTGTAAATCTATACATAAATTGCCCAGGTTAAAGTAGTATAAGTCATTGAATTGTAAGAGTCTCAAATTCGCAAATAAAGGAAGGGTATGATCACGATAACCAGCAAGAGATATTAATCGGACCGCTTGCTTCTGCAACATGAGCAGTTTGTTGCATTTGGATGGTGAACCACCCCAAGTCAAAATTGAATAATTTAGATATGGCAAAATAAAGGAACTGTACAAGGTTAGTAAGATTCTACTGGGGAGGTAATATTTTAAACGATTCATTATGCCAACATTTTTTGATATTTTTGTTGCTATATCATCGATGTGTTTTTTTCCAAGTGAGATTCTCGTCAATAGTTATGCCCAAGAATTTAGTGCTTTTTACTTGACTTAGATTGGAATCGTTTAAAATTAAGGGAACCGATTGAGTGTATTTATACTGATGGGCACAAAAAATCATATACATGTAGTTCGATTTCAACAAATTAATGCGAAGTTTGTTTATAGCTAAGAGCCACGTACTAATTATTTTCAATTCAACATTAAGGTTTCTAAAAGCAGTATCAACATTTTATAAGTATATAATAAACTAGTGTCATCGGCAAATAAACAAAATGAAATACCCAACACTTTTCAACCGCCGGACGTGATCATACGCCGATGAGCATGATAATTAACCCAAATGAACAGAAACTAGCACCCCTAAGTACGTGTATTCTTCTTCCGTTTTATTACTTTACTGTACAGTATTTACAAAGTCGTTCATTAATTGCTTCTCAAAAATGGGCATGTTTTGCTCAGATCGAGTCCACAAAAATGTGGGCCTACAAAGGAGCTTTATATTTTTCTTCGTACGTGTATCTTACAAGCTGAAAACATTTGTTCAGTTTGATTTTAAGAAAAGCGCTGCATTCAATGCGGATGCCACATTGAAAAGAAAATTGTACACAATATAATATTGTCACTGAGTCATGTATGACCACATGCAGGATCAAAACGAGTAGCAATTTAGATAAGAGGACAGGATGTTACAACTGATAATGTAGTAACCAACCGATAACGTATCACAAACCGATAATGTATCACAAATTGACCGATATTGTATCACTAACCGATAATGTACCAAAAATTGACTGATAGTGTAGTAAAATTTGTATCCGATAATGTATCACGTGTCGACGGATAATGTAACTACAAAATAACTGTATCCGATAATGTATCACCACGGAACGGATACTGTATCAACCGAAAATGTATCAAAAATCAACCGATAACGTATCAGTATAGGGAAAAGGTGGAAATATTGCAAATTATTTAAAGTCTAATAAGTGCCTTTACTATGATAAGTCCCCACTCGAGAAAGTTTATCATTAAGAATATTTTTTTTTAATTTGGGAGGTAGGGAGTTGCTCTGGTTTGGAGACGCTCTACTTCCAAGTGGGCCTAGGCTAGTGGAGTATCCAGTATTTGATGTCAAAGGGGGGGGGCGGGGTAACCGCACTCGGTTTTTTTCTCCGGACACGTACACTTGGCCTCCATATGGGTTCCGTGCTGCGACACAAGAGGGCGCGTTTTACCACTTTTGAGAGCCCCATGGACGTACGGGACCATTGATCTCCGTATGGAGATCAATGGACGGGACACAGCATATGCGTACTGTACTGTACTAGTTCGCGCGCAAAGTTCCACACGACTTCCAGAATGTGCCAGAATGTGGCTATTAGCAGCAGCGTCTTCGCATGAGCGTCAGGCAACGTCGGCGCGCGCATACGTTCAATTTAACTTGCGATGGTCTCCCAGACTATTCCCTCCCCCAATAACTTTGCATCATTCAAAATACGCGCTGTGCATGAACCGGGAACACATACATGTACGAGTGGCGAGGCATGTGTATAGCAAAACTACCATCTGAAATGATCATGTAACTTGAGCTGTCACAAAAGATACAATGTAACAAGTTTACCGGAATTAGGCGGCAATCGTCGAAGATAGTCTAGATGCGATCAAGCTTCATATTTTTTTCTGACAGATTTGAAAAGGGCACAATCACAGCATTACTGCCCATTTAGTGGGGGATGAGGGGGTGAGGGGAGGGGGATGAGGGGGAGGGGGTCGATGATGTGGGAGGGGGGTCATGCCATATTTTCAACGGGGAGCGCTGATAAAATCCTACAATCATGTACACAACATTACGGGGGGGAACCGTTCGCATGTGACGTCATTTGTTATTTGTCTACCCACTGACTTCAGTTTGTTCAACCCACGCAGTTTGGGGTCCAAACGTCACGAGCCTGCCGCTTCCTTGACGCAAACACAGGCGCGGATCCGGGGTCCCCCAGCTGTGTCCCAAAACAAATTGCATACAAATTCCTAAGAAAATAATGCAACCCCCTCATGTGACACCCCATCCCCCAAACCAAAAATAATACTGGTATAATGTCCGCCTGTTCAAAATACGGACGGAGGCAGCTTAGATAGGGGGTGTTTTTACACCATTCTGTAATCCAATTTAAACAGCGTCCCTTACTGAAATATGATACTCCCCTTCCCCAAGTTTTTGATTTTACGGAGGCCAAGTGTCCGAAAAAAAATCCTGTGTACAATTTTAGATTGTTTTGCTGATGAACCCCCCCCCCCCTTCCCCCGCCCTTCCCCGCGAAAATTCCTGGATCCGCCCCTGCAACAGTAGCGTAAATCTGTGCTGGGGACTTGGGGATGGGGGATAGCTAAAAAAAAAAAGTCCTGGCCATGAAGTACAAACGGAGGGGGGGGGGGGGGCTTGCTGGAGACCACATGACACTGGGGGAACTGTTCATGATACAGACGTCCCAGCGCATTTCAAGCTATTTGTACTTTTTCTCCCTTTCTCAGTACTATTTAATACATTTCGGCGGTTGGAAAGTTTGAAAAATACCTCAAAATCTGCCCTTTTTCTCTAAATACAAAATAATGGGGGTAGTGGTGATCAACTAGCCCAGACCCCCCTCCCTGGTCAAAACGTGGGCGGGATAATCGGACATAAAACACACATTTGTGTACACCTTTTCCCTATACTGATACGTTATCGGTTGATTTTTGATACATTATCGGTTGATACAGTATCCGTTCCGTGGTGATACATTATCGGATACAGTTATTTTGTAGTTACATTATCCGTCGACACGTGATACATTATCGGATACAAATTTTACTACACTATCAGTCAATTTTTGGTACATTATCGGTTAGTGATACAATATCGGTCAATTTGTGATACATTATCGGTTGGTGATACGTTATCGGTTGGTTACTACATTATCAGTTGTAACACAGGATCGTGACTATGCAGCTCCTCGATTTTTTATTGATCACGACTTTTAACGTGGATGAAAAAAAGCATTGTGGAGTACCCCAGCCTCCTGGTCTGGATCATTGAGGTCATGCAGGTAATTCTGCAGGTAATTGTGGGTTCGAGAGCAGCCTGGGGTAACTGTGGTGCATGCGTGTGCCCTCGCGCAAGATATTTTGCCGCTCATTGATTCTCCCCACATTGGGTACCTGTGAGGGCAGAGATGGTTACTGTGATTTTATAGCCGATCTGTGCCGAAATGGCTATAAAGAGTCGAGCTATAGGCCTATATACTCCCCTGGGCGCTGAGCTTAAAAAATTATAATTCCAGCATTAATGTTTCTTGGGGTGATTACGGTTAGAAATCATTCTATCAAAATTGTTAGCAAGAGAAAGGGCAACCCGGTGGAAAATGCTCATAGAGGGGTCGTGCGAGGGGTCCGGAAGCCGACTCAAAAGGGCGTACTTTGAGGCTCTATTCGCTTCGCATTCGCAAGACATATGAACCGGCCTCTATCAATTTAAAAGTCTGTACAGTTTCGGCTCTATTTTCATAAACGTTTTTCCAAATATTTATGAGGATATTAATATTGAGTGAGTCCACGGCCCGTGATAGTTCGTTGTTTAAATGTTTACAAGTTCAGCGCTTTTTCAATAGCTACCGCCACGGCTGTGGCGTAGCCACGGGGGTCGGGGAGACAGCCCCCATGAAACCTTGTCGCCCTCCCCAGTCGCCCCCAACCGCTGAGATTTTGAGTTTCTAAAAATTATCATTGATCTGCAGGACGCCCCCTTGAAATGTTCCAGCCCCCAGCGCCCCCCCACACTGGAAAATTCCTGGCTACGCCACTGAACCCAGAGTCGACCCCGATGAGCTAATCGAACACACCCCACATAACGCGACTGCCGTGCCTATCACCAGAGTCAAAGTCCTACTTGAAGTGGTCTGGGTACACAACGAAGAAGCAACTGTAACACGGAGGTCGCGATAGACTCAATACCGTTTAGAAGGCAGTTGTACGTTGCACAGTGCCACATTTTTAGGCGGTAAAGATGGACGTCAAATCGGTGTTGTTTCTGCTGCTGGTTGTAGTAGCATTGAGCCAGGCCCAGAAGAAATGTTGTTTCCCAGACCAATATGAAGCAATGGACGGTGAGTTTGGAACACTTGAACCGCGTTCACTTTCTGGTTGTTAAATACATTTGTACACATTTAATCAGTTTTGTAGGCCTACTGTTAAACTTCTTTCGTAGACAAATTGCTCAAAATGTCCATTAGGATAGGGCCTACACATAAACTAACCTGTTGAACTTTTAGCTCAGTGCACTATACATTTTGATTAAAAGAGAGCAAACATAAGCAGTACTTTTTGGGTTGTCGTAACTGGCACCCTATTTTTGAGATCATATTCAATGTTCCCACCCACGACACCATTCCAGGAATAACTGCACAGGGTATTTTATACCAGTCCCATCTTCAATTGAGCAAGGATTCCTATCATTTATTCTTAGTATCGCTTTTCCGTTCAATTGCAAAATGGTCCTAGGTGGCTTTAGCCAATTGCTCCAGATGAAGCGTTTGAGATTTGGACAGTGGACACATTTCTTGAAATAAATGTAGCTGTCCCTTTTGTGCTTGGATTTACAGGTCTGATTACCGCCTCGGTTCAGTCTGGGCAAGGTATGGTTCAGACGACGGGGATACAATTTGCCTTCGATTACACCAACAGACGTTTGGGCGAACTTGTCCAAATGTCCGGCAGTATGTATCAATATGTCTTAGATTACAACAAGGTAAGGCCGACACTTTTTCATGGACATCTCATGCGTCATTTTGGGGCGTCAGGTTAGTTGGCAGTGCTCCTGTCGTGGTCTTCCACCTCTTGGGCCCGGGTTCGATTCTCGCCTTGGTCCACGGGTGGATTGGGTTTTTAATTTTTATTCCCTACCCAATGACGTGGGTTTTCACCGCAATATTATTTTATATTCGACCTACACTGCCTAGGGGGTGCTTATGGGGAATAGGTTTCATCACTAGAAATTTAATAACTCATAATAGTGATTTCGACTGTAAGATCGTCATTCTTGTCGGCCAAATCCTGTACCTAGCGGTAAGGATCGAGAGCTAGCCTTAAACGAACAGTGCTATATGATAACATTAGTTAATCCAACGGAATTCACAATCCAACAATGCAACTGAAATTTCTCTCCAACATGAACAGGGCGCCTTTTACGTCATCAATCTCACTATGAAGACATGCCAGAAAAGTCCACTACCGACAATGCAAATGCAGCATTGTGTCCCAAGTAAGTGAATGGCACACCCGAATATGTTGGGTGTTATTATTGTTATCTTGTTGACAAGTTTCCCATTTTAAATTATTATATAGTTTAATAACTGTTTTTTATAAGTTCTGTAATGATACAAGATGCTTAAAATTAACAAGAAAATTCAACTCGCCTGCCAAATTAGCAACATTAAGACAATGGCATGGAAATATAACTATCCACGATTTTGTGAGCAGTACTATCACTCCTGAATGTAACAGGCATTATGCTGAATAACTGCGTTTGGGTTATGTTTTTAGTAAATTCAACTTGCGACAATGTTTTTAAAGACGTTTGGATACTGTACACATGAACTCATAGCATTGCTCACGATTGCACAACCCCCTTTATTGGATATGTGCGCAAGATGCACGCATGACTAGACTAGGAGCACCCTTTGCCCACAGGGCGCCCTCGCTGTCCTATGGGATGTTTAGTCTGGTTCCCAGACCAAAAGATTCTGACTACTCTAGATAAATCTTAGGTCAGGTAGCCACTATCGCTGGGTGCAACCCTGCGAAAATAAATAAGACACTAGTTCTCAATGCCCATACTTCAAAATTCTTTCAAAAATACTCAATACTCTCACAGGTATTCAAGCTGCACAGACAAATGATGATCAACATGTCATCTTTCATTTTCTTTTAATTTTTTGGTGGTTTGACCATTGACTTTTCGCCGGAGATATTCTCACCCAAAGAAGCCGACCCAATTTTCCCCTAAGCGGAGAGGTAGCCATCTTGAAAAACGATCCCTCCGCAACATGGCAAAATAGCGCCACTTTCGAGCCCAATTGCATCCAAATGCTCACAATTGGAAGCCCCAAGTCAAAGTTCATTACCATATCTTTTCAATTTCCCAATGTTATGGCTCTCAAAACTCTCTAATATAGAATTTTTATGAGGGTATAACTTTTATTCATGAGCTCGGCGGACGGATTTTGTGCCTTTTTACAGCCGTGCACCCCGCAACGCGCGCACTATGTTTGGTCACAAATTTCGGAAAAAGGAGAAATGCCTTCTTTTTCCGAAAATGACCGAAGTGTGCCAAATAATATTTAGTCGAAATCTAAGAGAGCGCCCGGGTATTTCTGGGTATAGAATATGTTTTTAAACTACCTTCAAGTTGCTTGTTAAAAAATTACAAACCAAGTTGATACTCATAAATTGCATCAAGAAACTTATTAAAATTCAATGACGATTTTGTGCATCAATTAAGCACTAGGATTGTACGAGGCGCGAGCTCTGCTACGTGTTTGAATTGAGCGACGGTTACCGGGATTTTTCTTCTTCAAAACTCGGCGTGGTCTCCATTTTGGCTTCGCCTGCTAAAATGATATTTGGGTCCCTAACTTTTAAGATTACGGGTCAACATTCGTCCATTTTTTCTTACAGAAATTTTAAACTGTATGACAAGTGAAGCAGGTAATATTTTGAAAAAAATTGATCGGCACATTACAAGCTAAAAGTGAAAGAGCGAATTGGGAAACGAAGCTGAGCTTTGAAAAAGGGTCGTCGATATCGTCATGTGTATTTTTAGCCTCGAAGGTTGCCTTGAGTACAATTTAAACGTCTGGGCGTCTGGAAAATTGCCAGGTCAGGGAACCAGACCTAATGGGTTGCTAACATGTGGATGTTCCTTTTAGGTAACGTCACCTACGGAGGTTCTTTCTATGCTGGAGATCACAAGTTGAATGCAGACACGTTCAGCTACTCCATTAATGATGGATCTAACGTGGGCAACGTGACCCTGTCTGTCACCAAGGATAACTGCATTCCATTCAGTGAAACGTTCATCGGATCGTCAGGGGGAAGTATGTCATTACGTTGACAGTCACGATTAAAGAAATAGTCCATCATTTGTAATTTGTGCATTTTGTTCGTTTGAAGCAACAAAAGTGTTCAAAATCTAATGAAGGATACTTAACAACTAACCTGATGAAGTTTCAGCTCAGCTTCAGCTGTATATTCCGAAAAAAAACAGCATTCTAGGATCTCAATTTCAAATCAAAAGTTGCTAAATCATGTTTTGAATTGCAGCTTTACGCGATGTCGCGCACTGATCCGAAGAATTATAGCAACCGCGCGCGCCTGTGCGTCGTGCCCATGGTCGTGCTAATGCTTGCGCGCGCTGCGCCGAATAACAAAACGAACTACTAATTTAAATTTTCCTACGGTGCCTCTGAAGACGCACCGTTGGAAATGCCTTCTTTCGTTGATTACTTCAAAATGAGAGCTTGCCAGAAAGAATAATTTCACAGGGATTTTAGTCCCCTAACTATCTTTCAACCAGTATGTTTTTCAACAATAATTACGCCAGTTATTTTTTTTGGATAGCTGCAAATGATGGACTCCGGCTTTAATAAACCGTTCCATTTAGCTCCGCCCACTGTGCACGTGGGAAGCAACACGTGCGCCTGCTGCACCTCAGCTCTCCAATGTCAAACTGCGTGTATGTTCCAGACGCGCGCGTCATACGCACGTGCACACATGTTGGACTTTTGTGCAAGTTCTGTTTGGTCGAATCACGACGGGGCGGGGCTTTAAAAAACCGCTGTTGTAACTTCTGCGTCAGAAGACCTGCTTATTTGGACAAGAAATGATAAATTATTCAAAAATACATTATTCAAAAATATCAATTAAAAAAGAGAAAATGACGCAGTCAAAAATGTGGACAAGATTCAGCCGATTGTTTAGTTTAGGAAAAAAATACATAAAAAAGGTGATATACACTCATCGCCACATCTTAATCGGCTCATGTGATTTTTTTTTTCAAACTGTATCTACTGTCAAATATTGGGGAAAATTCAATTTGTCAGTAATTTCCTGCTTTATCCACTTGTGTTTGTTTCTATAGTTCAAACACTCACCGTGGGGGTATATGTCAACTATAGCCCAGGGATCCAGGACCCCTCTAAGTACTTCACTATCCCCAACTATTGCCCAACGGTAAGTTCGCTGTCTTACCATTTCTGCACCCTCAGTTTTGTTATCCTCCTGATGAGGCATTTGCGAGATTTGAAATCAATATTTGGATTTGAAATTGTCTTTATAAATTACAAGAATTCTCTACGTCCTGCAGAGAGACTTTTTTTGGGTCACCTCTGTGAACATCTTCACAGTATCTAACATTCTGATTGCCAAACCAATTTCTTTTGCGTTCTCAACAGTTCTTCACTCCGGAACCGAAAGAGGGACATGCTTTCATCATGCCGTTCCTGCTGTGAGTGCGCCCTCAACGGCTATACTTGGACTGAAACCAATCTATCGGCCGAATTTAGGTCTGGAATCAATTCGAAATCAATTGCTAAAGTTTAGTTTGGCTAAGCTAGTAAAATACTTTCGACAATTAGGATTCAAATCTATATTTGGATTTAAAATGATTTGTGACTCTTTTTTTTCTCTCGAAATTTCGTCTTCACATTAGTTTTGCTTGCTTGCATATCCAATTTTGCTTGTTTCAATATTTGCTGCAATTATTGTAGAAATAAAAAAAAACCTCATGAATGCAAATAAAGGAATTGGTTATTGTACGGTAATATCTTCGTTATCCCTTCTTGGAGAATTCGTGAATGTATAGAAAATGTCCACTTGAAGTTGAAAATACATATGATACCACCGACTGAAGCTCCTGTTGATAATTGACAAGTTGTCTGCACAGATCATTTCACACTAAGTCATTAGGTCATGACACCAACTCTAGTCGGGAAAAAGAAAAGTGCTTTTCAATAGGCCTAACTTTAACATTTGTGAGTGAAATGTTTTTGTTTCAGTCAGCAAAGGCCTAAGGGACATTTTACCACAAAAAATATTGATTGGCTTACATTGTTTACATTGTTTAAAGATGATACAAAAAAAAACGAGACAAAAGTTGCAACAACTGAGCGGAAGATGTTCAGTGATAGAAAACCCGACGTAATACTGCAGATAATTCATGTGGGAACCGGAACAAGACACCTAGTTTGAAAATGGAGTTGATTTTTCTCAATGACTGCTTTATCTCAACAATGTTCGTTATTTTTGTTTTCTGCTCGTAACATAATGCAATATGTAGCCTACACCACGTGTACCCCTAATAAGCGTTTTAATTGAGATTAAATAAAATAATATGCAGCTTTAAAAGCAATACAATGGTTTTCACGTCGGATGTGTTGAGCGCGTTTGTTATAAACCACCAGCCTGGTGCTGCCCATTGAAAAGGCCCCAAATTGCCTACTCCCGGCGAAGTAATGACCTTAACACGGTCAATTGAGATAATTTGGTCCCTGCACTTGAAGGCTCATAGCAGCGAAGAGCTTACAACCCTAAACTGGTCTTTGAACTTGCATTATCTGAGATATTTGGAATAAAATAATACACGGATCGTTCTTTTTTCAGAGGTCATTATTCAAACTGGCGATGGGCTTTGGGCCGTACTTATTTAGGGGCGATCAGCGTCGGAGTAAAAAAATCCCCTAAAGGTAGTAAAAACAAATGAACATTGAATGAAAGAGGGTGAAACAAGTACTACACATCATGTAGGGCCTATGTCTTGTACACCTGTGACATTTGTGAGTATTTTCCCGGATTTTGTTTTGATCAATCAGGTGCAATAGCGCGTTGAAATGGTTAATGCCCACACATTTAAGCAGGCCCTGTCATCTTGGAGCAACCATGACGTACGCACATGAAACGCGTTTTTTTTTTTTTTTTACGAGTAGTTGGTATTTGATTTCGTTTTATCTTCAGAGTTAAGGCGACGAAAATAAGAATTATATTTTGGACCGGCTTTTAAGATTTGGGTAACATAAAAAAAATCAAGGGAAATAAGAGAAATTATTATTATTTAGTGAAAAACAAATAACCTCATACGCAGAACTTGACGTTTTAAGGATCCAAGATGGTGGATCAGTGGTTTCAAGGCGCAAATAGAAAACAAAAATAGCGTGTAGCAGCCTGTCCAGTTGGAATAAACGAGGTCAGTGGGTCGTCCCAACGGCTGTGTCCCTCGGCGTGTAATTGGCTTTTGGCCTGTTGCCGTCCGACTGTGCTAGGGCCCTCCTAATTGGTCGACCCAACATTAGCCAACAACCTCTGACCCGCCAGCGACTTTATTTTTTCCCTCCAAGCATCATCCTCTGGATGGGGCGCCCTCTACGATACTTTTGTCATACATCTGCAGTTATATAATGCCAGGAATTACGGTTGGCTGCCGAGTTCTCTCATGGCTCAGCTGGATGTTATTGCTTTCAGATCGGAAGGGGCGAGTTCGAAACCACGTTTAACACGCTTTTTTTTCTAATTTGCGGCTTTGGAAGATTTTTGTTTAAGGGGAAATACAAAGTACGAATTCCATTAGGTTCGAAATCATTTTTCTTTTTTCTTTGTATGTATAAATATGTTTTCATGTGCTAGGGAAGTTAAGTCCAAAACCTCATAACATACAGCGTATTTGCTTACGTCGTTTGGGGAAAAATGCCGACTCGCAAGACACCTTCGGTTTAAATTATAGGAACATGTCTTGTTTTCAATCTTTTTCATCACCTCTTTCTGTAAACTTCTGATCTTTGTACGTTGAATACAATTCCACATTCCAATATTAATTTGAAATCAAGAAATATGAATGTATGTTAACACTTAAATGTAATTTTTTTGTTCATTGCCACGCTTAATGAGATTTGCTTAACTTTCGCTGTTGGAGCTCATACGAGCCGTGTCTCTAATGAAGGATTCCACATAGCGTTGCTTATACTTGCGTTTTGATTCCCTGCGTATCTCTATTCAATGCCACATTATCTTTAAGTAATTTAAACAAACAGCAAAAACTACTAATAGATTTGATGCATTACGGTAAACACGAAACACGAAACAGAAAGAATGTGTTTTGATATCTTCCTTTATTAAAATTAGAAGTAAACATCACGGTCAGAGCTGTGGAAAACAAGAGAAATCAACTTGATAATGGCAAAACTATATTAAAATCTAATTAAGGTGTTCATTACCTACTGCTCTTAGGGCTGCATTATATATTTACTTTTGATATTGATGAGATCAGGTTTTACGAGGTCTCTGATTTACTTTTCGGAAAATACAAAGAAAAATATGGGGTCTTCTATGCACGTCGGTTTTTAACTTTAAAACGTCATTTTTATTTAATGGCCATGAAATTTGATTAGCTTTCCTTTTACCTCGCACAAATCGTGTCTCTGATTAAGAGGCCCAATAGAACGTGACGTACTTGCATTCTAATATATCCCACGTATATATATTCAATGGCATATCACCTTTAAGTATGAGGCTACAAACAAGAGCTGTGACTACAGGTCGGTGCATCTTGGTATAAAATGTGGCATCAAGAGTCCATATTGGATTTCTCCCGACATTGATAACACACTTTGCTACGCGGCGAGTGACAGTGACAGAACGGAAAGAGATTGTGTGTATTTGGATATCTTCCCTAATATTGAAATTAAAAGTAAACATCACAGTCACAGCTCTCAATAACAACTTGACATACGGTCTGATCATTTCTCCACGAGACACCAGCCGAGTAGGATGCGAGAGATGGTGGTGCGTAAACGGTTCATCTGTTGCTTGATAAGCCTTCATCTGATGATGGGTTGCGCTGGTGGTAATGAGGCGTTTAAGGCCTCCACTGCTCGTAGATGGGCGTGTCCTCCTCCTTGGGTCCAGTGGGGTGGCAAATGCTACAGAGCCACCATGAATCCGTTGACATGGGCTGAGGCAAAAGATGAGTGCATCAAAATGGGAGGTGTCTTAGCCGTGCCGCAGTCTCAGGAGGAAACTGATTTCCTCATGCGTCTAGTGCCTACCAGGTTTTGGATCAATTGCAACAATTTCGAGGAAGGAGGTTTGTTAAACCTGACGTGGCTTTGTTATCTATTTATTATGAACATTATTTTATTCGATTAAAAAAAATTACAACCGTGATAAATACATGAACAATTAGCTTTTCAACAGATAAAATAAGACTTCTTTTGTCACATCAATTCCTCCATTTGTTCATGTTTATCGTTGTATTTTTTTTCTGATAGGTGTTTGGAAATGTCTGGATCTCACTGATGAGTTGGAGTTCAGGAATTGGGCGGCTAGAAAACCCGATAACAGGGGAGGAAATGAGGAATGCGTTGAGTTGCGGCCAAGTGGGGAATGGAATGATTTGGCGTGTCATAGGCGACTGCCTTCAATATGCGAAGCTGCAACCAGCTTGAGTCACAGCTGCAGTGTCTAACAAAAAAAAACTATATGGATCAGTGAATAACAGTTGATCCCTTGTCAAGTACGACCAGGATTCAAACCTGCAACCACGAGAGCACAACACTCTCGACAGTGCATGAAGAAAGGAGTGGGAGGGAATTAATAGGTCGACAGTGCCTAATACAGGATTCGAACCGCTAACCGTATAAGAACTAACATTTCTCCCAGATTTAAAAGTTTATAGTAATCTGTAATCTAGCAACCAAATAAAAGTATAAAGATCCAAAACCTAGGAAACATTTGCGAATTTAAGTCATGCGCATTTTTGTAAGTGGCGCTATTATACCGTATTAGACGATAGAAAAAGAACTGTTGCTAATTACTCTTTCTAAATTCTACACCGTCTTCACAAAATTAGATAAGTCTTAGGAATGAATAGATCTAAAGGATTGCCAGTATAATAACTTGCAGTAAAAACTATTGTGCTGTATTGAAAATGACGAATCTGAGTAGAAGATAGAGTCAAATAATTATGTACTATGTTTGTAGATTATTGCTATCGTTTAGTTTTAATTAATTTTTGTTATTAAAGAGACATTTAATTAAGAAGATAATATATCTGCATGGAAAAAAATAATCATGGCTACTGAACGTGGCTTCTAAATCATATCATATTGATGTTCTCATGGCTGTTCGACTTATTGTTGAAAATACAAACGCGAGGTGATGCCGGCAATATTGCGGATGCTGTGTAAGATACAATTATGTGCTACACTCTGACTCACTAATGGATGAAACCCAAGACATAATCTTTGTGTATCTCGCCACAGCTTCAAGCAATTTATGAAAACTTATTTGCCAGATACTGATTTCGTTTGGGCAAGCTGGCATCAGGAATGCTGTGACGGAATGACCCACACATGACTTGGGCATGCACTGTTCCACTGTTGCATGTCATTAGTGCTTCAATCCTTTGTCTGATTGGTCAAAACTCTTGGCTGTGATTGGCCCATTCGATGATTAAGTAACGCTCAGGCCCGGATTAAGTGCCCTAGGCACCAGTGTTCCGTAGGCCCTACTCGGCCCTTAAGCTTGTCACCGACACAAAATTCAGCGTAACTATAAAAACGAAGAAAAAAACATATGTATCTATCCATGTACAAAAGAAAAGTTCAAAGGAATTAACAGACTGACAGTGCCCATTACAGGATTCGAATCGATAACCCCAGGAACTAATAATAATTCTGACTACATTGATTATTTCTTGTAAACTTTCTTATCATGTTCTCAAGACATGTCCAGAATAACTTGATTAGCTTAATCTTACCATTACAATCACATTGTTGGTATCTTCACTCTCTTAATTAAAAGAAAATGTCCGAACGGAAATCTCTTGCATAAGATGATTTACGGTCAGGCCGTTGTATATTGGATATCCGATAACCCACCGCCGCGAGAGGGCGTAATAACGAAGAACCGCGATCACCTATTGATCTCCATATACATCTGTGTATATGGAGATCAATGGCTATCACGCAGGAACCCCTTTGGACGAAACAAGTAGGCCAAACATCCGTGTCTTGTGCATATCGTTCCTGTGTTTAAACACGTGCAGACACGTTTTTGTGAGTTCGGTGGTGAATATGCAACACAACATGGAGCGAATCCCATGACTCGAGGGGTCAAAAGCTAATTCCTGGCCGTTGGTATTCCATCATATTATTTTCTTATTCAAAAAACAATAATTTGGCACAATATTTTCTAATTTATTATAATTATACCACTGAGTTTAATATTCTAATGAAAATCTTCGGGAAGAAAAGAGAGAAATGTACACTGATCAAGAGAAAGATATCCCCACTCTAATAATGGATGCTTCCTCAGTGGTACTGGTGAGCTATCATTGGCCCTCTCCATGGAAACATAAAGCATACGCAATTCGCTGGGCGCATCACTTAAAATCCGTCCGAAATCATGTTAGTCAAGTATTTAGAAATATAGACAAGTCGAGGCCAGCACATTTTTGTCAACTTGAAGTCCAATTCAACGAGAATAAACCAGCAGCTACCGGGTCTTGTCACGATGAATCTACCGGTGGCCCTCGGCACACTTGCTATCATTGTTCTCGGTAAGTTGACGATTTATTCGTACATGTTCACCGTGAATGCCGCTTCACTGCCTTTTTTTTTAACACGCACGGTATATTCTGTTTATGAAAGACTTACATGTGCTTATTGTCATTGTATAGCATTCACTGTTATTCTGGTAATCGATTCAGTGTGACAAATCGTCACCGTCACCACGAAGTGACACTAACCTCAAAAAGTCGATATTTTGCGGTTTCGATTTTTTTCCTGATTTGTGAATAATTACACATAATCTATCACCTCAAGAAGTTACTAAGCACATAGTTAATTAGTTTTGTCAAAACATTAATTAACATTAATTAACATTTGCAACTTAATGGGTCAAAACCGGAAAATGCGTTTTCACGAAGTGTACTATACCATTCTTTCGCGTGTAAAGTGCCTGCACACTACGCGTCAAAAACAGGTTTTGCGTTTTCACGAAGTGACACAAATGTCACGTGATACGCGCGCCTCACTTCTGGCGTCATCACGAAGTAGCGCTAACCCATTAGCTAATACACGTGGTTAGTGTCACTTCGTGACGCATGTGTTTGCGAAGAGGCGAATGTGGATAGAGCACCGAAACGGCAATCCGGAGGCCGCCCCTAACCCCGCTCCGGTCAATTTCTTTCTTAAACCTTAAAAAAAAAAAAAGTTCTAAAAACTTTCTTTGGCAGTGTAATATTGTTTTTTAATGCGGGGTACCTTCGAGTCATTTGGAATGCACGATTAACACGTCTACAAGCGTTACATTCACTGTGTGGACTTCCGAACAAAAATGTCCACATAAACCAGGTGGCAGCGACGTTGTGTGGACTTGTCCACGTCCGCACAATGTTTCCCCCTCTCTGGGAAACAGGTTTAGAGGCGTTTGCAGGTAAGATTTATCTGTGGCAATATGGAGGGAACCATTAAAAGGAATCATAGAAAAAAAATGGGTTGAAAGAGGTTTCACAGTGTGAGTAAAACAATTTTTTTTTCTTCACAGGCCTAGGTTTTTCTTGACTACACAAAAACAAACGAATGTCCGCACTAGGTATGTAACGTTAGCAGGTGTGCTCGGGTCATTATCAGTGACCAGGCCCCTAACCGGTTTTACACCAGACATTTAAAATTGCTCCACCTTTCCTGTATTCCAATGCAGCATTCATTTCTCAATATACATTGGCCGTTTTTTTCAATGGCTCATTCAAAGTAAACAAAAAAACGCGTGTATCGCTAGATATAGGAAATTATATATTTTGTTCGGGCTAAAATACGAAACAAAAAAGCAAAAAAAATAGTATATTTTAATGAGGTTTTACCATGCTGCTTTTGAGAGATATTTTTTCGCTTTCCTGAGGGTAATACACTTGAATCCATCGACTGTGTCTAATGACACCACAATAATTAGCGATGATAACACTTTGTTGGTATTGGGTAGATGATTGGCACCGCCCGTGTGAATTACCAACCTTTCGGACCATGAAGAGAAAGTCCTCCACAATAAGGCCAAAAAACAAAAGTCTCCGGTTTCTGGTATGCGCGCGCGTCGCCGTAGCCATGCGCGTCGGCAAAATGAAAAAAAAAAATTTTTCAATGAAAGATGATGTCTCAAAACCGCCAAACTCACTGGTTTGACTGGAATCCTGCTGCTGCACAATTTAAACGTGTTTTTAGATGGGGTAATGATCGAGAATAAGCTTTATGTGGCCTCTCTGGACTCCCATATATTTGCACTAAGTCTAGTCGGGCACCATTTGCAGTCATCAGCCTACACTTTGAGGCAAAAAAATCAGGTAAAAAAAAAAAAAAAAGCCGCGTCGCCGCACCACTTTTTGGGCAAGCTCCATACCAGAAACCGGAGACTTATTTTTTTTGGCCTAATGAAGACAAATGCAAAAAAATAATGGTTCAGCAAGTTTCTATACAGATGCTAATTAGAAGAAAGAAAGCCCGATGAACAACGGAACGGAAAACTTACTTGAAACACAAAACGTATCGGAATCCATCGAATGATTAGGTTTTCTCATTGGCATTATGCAATTATACTAGCTATTCTGGCGGTACCCCATTGTGTCAACATGTCTTTGTTCAAGAGGCGCTGGTCAGAAGCCATAAACCGGTATATGCAATGTAGCTAGGGATCAAGCCGAAAGTCAGGATGCTTGCAACATTCGAAATGCTATATAAACCTGCAGCCGATTTTACGAAACCTTACGCAATGGCGCAACTCTGCTTAAGCCAACATTTATTGCGTAAGTTGCGCAGCATTTCACGCTGCGCAACTTTTCACTTCTGGCACATTTCACGAAAGTCGGATAGTGCTTAAGTCCGCGACTTGCGCAATAAATTATGGCGTAACTTGCGCAATCATTTTAGGTGGCGTTAGTTGTGGCGTAGCGACTGAAATGACAAATTTTATCAGCAAATCGGGACTGCCGTGGAGCCTGTTATTGCACAACTTATCAAGGTTGATGTAGAGACACTCACAGTTTCTTGTTTGATGTTAACGAATTGCAATTTTACTTGTGATAGAATTTGTAGAGTTGCTGTATGATTCCGAGGAGTTGGACAAAATAAACTTCAAATGGCGGGCTGTTCGATCCAACGACTATTTCGTGAACGAACACATTCACACACAAGCAGCCGTCGTTAATGCTGTTTTATCCTCGTCCAATACAGCTACGCCAAGTTTCGTAAAATCGATCGTAAATTTATTGCGCAGCTGCGTAACAAATTTGTTGCGTAAGTCTTCCGAATGGTGCAAGCTGCGCACTTTTTTTTCTCGTGAAATCGTCTGCCAGGAAATAGTAGGATAAAGGATGTGGCTTTTAATTAGGGCTGGTAACTGTACCACAGGAAAGGCAATCCGGGGGTTGCAGGTTCAACCCCCGCTCCAGTCAATTTCTTTGTTCATCTTTTAAAAATTAGTATAATCATAGAGCAATGCACCTAGTCAGTTTCTCTAGGGTTTATTTAGATTTCGTGTTTTTAATTAGGCCTAAACTAGAAGATACAAAGACGAC
This sequence comes from Patiria pectinifera, assembly GCA_029964075.1. Taxonomy (NCBI): domain Eukaryota; kingdom Metazoa; phylum Echinodermata; class Asteroidea; order Valvatida; family Asterinidae; genus Patiria; species Patiria pectinifera. The sequence goes on along the minus strand of CM057147.1, from coordinate 29,622,817 downwards.
TGTTTTCATATCAATGGTACTCGTACCCGTCCCTTCATACAGATGGTACTCGTACCCGTCCCCTCCTACGGATTTGTGGAATATCAACTTAATAAAAACTGGAAAACAGAGTTCCTCCTTTAGCCTCAAATCCCACCATAGCTACATCAATGGGCCAGGCCGTTTTTTTGCAAATACTATTTTGCCACTTCTACGCACTACATATTGGCACCAAGGGTGATTATGGTTCAATTTCAATCTGCAGTACAATTAGTTGTTGCTGAGAGTCAGTTGAGGACTTGCAGTTACTTCGGCTTGGCACCGGAGCCGCTTCCTGGTGAACATTGGATGCAAGCAGCGGCTCGAGAACTACACCAACGATGCCCAGGGACACGGAACTCGACTGGTAAGGAGAACCTGATCAAAGCTTCAAAAACATTGCCATTTTTGTTGTGAAAATCAGTGACATCACCTTTCAAAATATTTTGTACTTTCTTACATTTCAATAATTTACCATTCGTGTAATGTTGAGTATTTTGTATTCTCCCAAATAGTTGATCTAGCGCCTTTTAATCCAGTTTATTTCCATAATTATTAGAATATCTTCTCGATTATGAGATGAAACTACGTTACGGGACTCCAATGCCTTTCCTCTGTCTTTGAACAACCTTTTTTCAAGTGAGGATATGTTATGAGTCAGCGAATGCTTCTTTGAATGATCAGATTTGGCTTTAATTCAATTTTTTAGTGATGTTCACAGTCTAAATCTTTATTATTCTACTCCCCCTTTCCAAAAATAAAAAGTCTAAGCATTCACACCAATCTTACCTACAAAAGGGAGCAAAGTGGTGCGCCATGCACAAGGACAAAAACATCTCCTATCAATTGAATTGTCTAATTATTGCACAATTCCTTAGGAATTTCAGAAGCCTCGATTTTGTCCTTTCAAATATGAACAGTATTCAGAGCTATTTCTGAATCTCTTCTCAATAAATTAGAAGACAGCGTTGGAACCGAAGCAAGAGCTGAGATCGAGATTTCATCTCGCTTCTTTGAATGATCAGATTTGGCTTTAATTCAAATTTTTAGTGACGTTCACGGTCTAAATCTTTATTATTCTACTCCCCCTTTCCACAAATAAAAAGTCTAAGCATTCATACCATTCTTACCTACAAAAGGGAGCAAAGTGGTGCGCCATGCACAAGGACAAAAACATCTCCTATCAATTGAATTGTCTAATTATTGCACAATTCCTTAGGAATTTCAGAAGCCTCGATTTTGTCCTTTCAAATATAAACAATATTCAGAGCTATTTCTGAATCTCTTCTCAATAAATTAGAAGACAGCGTTGGAACCGAAGCAAGAGCTGAGATCGAGATTTCATCAACACCCTCAGGTCCCCGATATGCTGACTGCCGCGACATTTTGGACAGCGGGATGGATCCAGGTGTCGTCACTATCTACCCACCGCAATATCCAAACGGCTTGACCGTTGTCTGCCAAAGCACGTGGATAGTAAGTTCCTTCGGGTTTATCCATATATGCAGTTCATGACATGAAATCAGCAGTCAGGCCCGTGACCTGACCTGAAAGTCGGCATTTCGACAACCACCAAAATGGAACTTTTTTATGTCAACTTACACAATAGACCGCGTCGTGTTTATGCCAGTTGTATTCTAGCTTATCCTGCTAACGAACGTTATTGTGCACGCAGGTATTTTGTACACTGAAGGGAACAAAGCAAACAAACCTAAACAAAAGGCAGAACAATTCGGAACTCATCGGCCGAACCCCTTCCCACTATAACACCTGTTGCGTTAAATCAACACCACGCGGAATCAATATTAAACCAATCGTCAGAATCTTTTGGTCGGGGATCCAGGCAGCTTCCAACCTCGTTCCCACGGGCATGACCTTGCTTTGACTTGCGCAAACTTAACCCCTGGTGTTTTGTAATATAAATCTCCCACTATTTGGAAGATCAAAATTAGGAAAACAGTCGATGGTTAACGTGGGGGGGGGGAGCACTTTTCCCCCTGGTGGATTTTTTGGAACATTATTTTTTTTCAGCAAATATTTCAATAAATGGTTAGAGAGTTCTGAGAGTAACCATTACAGTGCGCTGTGAAAATGAGCATATACATTGTGTAATTTGCAGTATGCTTAATAATGGTCAGTTTTGAAGAGCGCCCCCATTTGGAAGATGAGTTTTTTTCGGCAGCTTGTAAATTATATGGTCCGTCGACGCAATCTTTAAACAGAAAATTATCCCGTTTTCCAGAACAAAAAGTGATAAAGTTAGTAGTTAACTTTCCTTCATTGTTGATCTGTTTCAGGTGATTCAGAAGCGTCAGAACGGTTTTGTGAATTTCAACCGTGGCTGGGCCGAGTACCGTGACGGCTTCGGTGATATGACGGGGGAGTTCTGGCTGGGCAACGAAATAGTACGCCAGCTGACCTCGGAAGGCACCTGGCAACTTCAGATGTTCGTAAAAGAAGCCAAATACAAGATAAAAATAAAGTTTGGGACGTTCAAGATTGCAGGTGACAACTTCACACTACACGTGAATCCTCTGAAACCATGCCAACATCATTCTTCAACAGGTATATCATCTGATCTACTTTTCAAAATAAGTGTGTTTCTTTCTTTATAATCCCTCAAAAGTGCTTTAACTTTTACTTTTGTTTCAATACTTGTTGTAGTTATAGCCTTCTGAAACAATAAAAAAAAAAATCAAAAGTAGGTTTGTCCAAACACCGAACACCAAAGTCGTGCTCTGTTGACATTACGTCACTGAAGGGAACTCAAGTACTTAAAATAACGAAATATCATGTTTAAACAATGCATTATAATGCATGAAGTGCACGAAGCCTCAATAAGTAGGTCCACAATACCCTTTCCAAATGCATTACCAAGCGTTGGATGCCCGTTCTTGTTTTTACCTTTATTCTTTATCCCTTCAATCCTTGTGTACGCAAGGACTTAGTGTGATCAGCATTTCAAATTAATGTCATTGAAACCATTTCACGTATCTGGATTGACATAAGGCCAAACAAAAAAAATAGTCAGTCTCTGGTCAGACCGAAGTTCCGGAATTGATGAGGCGACGCGGTTTTTTTTTTTTTGTCGGCTTTTTTTTTTTCAAGCTTGTACTGTTCTACGGACGAGGTGGGTACTATTTTTGCTTTTTTGTGTCCTCATTATACATCGGTGTCCTCCATAATTTGCCTTAGTGCCCTTTATCATTTGCCTTGGTGCAATTTCCCCATTCCTTGGTGATCCATGGTACAACAATTTGAGGAGGCGCGGCAATAGAGGGCGCTGTTGTAGCTTCCGTGTTAATTTGAAAAGGAAAAAGGTTTACGCGCATGATTAAAAACCAAGGTTTTTTTGGCCTAACGTAACATATTTGTTTTACGAGTAATGATTATTCACCGAGTAAAAAGAGTCACGATGTACTTTTTGCTGGTCTTTGATGAAAACCTGTGAAATATTACAGAAAAAAAACACTTTAAGTTTACGATTCCTCTACACCTCGACTTCGCCCAAAATAAGATGGAGTTTACTTCATAAATGCACGTTGTGTTATATCGGATTGGTATCAGTCATAATCAACACTGGTAATCTTGGTTGTCGAATGTTTGCAGTTAATTTTAGCTTGAAGTCGTGGATTCGCATTTAATCAGCGAAGCTTGTTAGGTTTTTGTCTTACTTGCTCAATGGAGCAGCACACTGCTTTTCGATAAATGTCAACGCTTAGTATTATTTCTTGTGTGTTTGCTAGGTAACTCTCTCCCTGACGTTTCCTCAGGCCAGCCGTTCTCAACCTACGATCGCGACAATGACGCCGATGGCAGCGCCAATTGTGCCGCTCAGCTGAAGGGAGGCTGGTGGTTCAAGACTTGTACTGGGGGAGTCGGGAATATGGATCTCGTGCCGACTAACCTGAATGGGGAGTATTCCTATCCCGTCAACTACACGGGGCAAGATTACCGCGGTATGAGGTGGGCTGGTGCGCTTGAGTTTCGTGACCAAATACTATCTTGCTACCTCGCGATTCGTATGACTTAAGTTTCTTGGCCTGACCGTGAGGGCTTTCCGGTTTGGTAAGATTAAAAAAGAGCTGTTTGTAAGACTAAAAGAAAATAAAGTGAACTTGTCGAATTATTAATCAAGACTTGGTATTACACGAAAATATATTTGAACAAGATGAACTGACGACGAAACCAGATGTAAACTGAGAATCCAGAGTTTGAGCCGTCAGTGTTATTATACATTACTTTGTATTGGCTGTCAATTGTAATTGTCACCTGTAAAGCGCTTAGAAACCTCAGGTTTACAGCACTGTATATAAGCACCACATTTTACCTCCACCAAAGAGGTTATGTTGTCATCAGCGTTGGTTTGTTTGTTGTTTGATTTGTTTGTTTGTTGGTTGGTTGATCGGTTTGTCTGAGAACAGGATAACTCAAAATGTTACTGACTGTGTCATATGAAAATCCGACTCCTATGAAAATCGGATGCCTTTCTCCCCTTAATTGGTTAATCCCTCGCACGTGACAGGTCACTCTCCCATTATGATCCTAAAAATAGCATATTATCGTACTCTCGCATGCGCAATACTACCAGTGAGTCCACATTTGATGGAGTCGTATAGTCACGCTACAACGGATTTTTATGAATTTGTTTTTAGGAGTAGTCGTTGGTGCAAGTACAAATCGTTTAGATTTTGGAAGTGATCCATATCTGTGTCTGGTAAAAGATTTGTTTTAAATGATTCTGCACCATTTTGTGACCTTGTATCCCCTATCACCTAACTAATCCACACTGGTCAATAGAGTATACCGTTTTAACAATGGGGGAGTGGAGAGGTAGACCGACACAGGCATATACATGTAGACTACAAAATGGTTGAGTTTAGGATTAATTTAGTTTTATTCAATAGCTAACGATATAAAGCGGTCAACATTGCTATTTTTTTCGATAAAATCAGAATATGAGCAATCAATTGACATTTTCAATGTGAAATAAAATATTGAAATCCAATGGATATGCCAGTATTTCTTTCAGGTGTACTGACAATATGGCGGGGAATTTTTCAGCTCTCTGGGTGCTTTCTAGATATAACTATTACCCGTGATAACAAAATCGAGAATTTCGTGTTTTTATTCGAGTAAAAAGTATCTGGTCAGATTGACAAAGAATCCGGATTCTATACGGTGTCTCAAAGAAAAGGTTGCCAATTTATAAGTGATTCTTAATTTCGGAAAGCGACATCTACAAGAAAAAAATGCTAGAACGCCCTCTATCCAATAGTATTAATTTTATGTCATTGTCATGGATGACTGAGCAAACATGGTTTTTACGGAAGAGATCAAAATATGCACTATAACAAGTTAGTACACAATGGAAAAATGGTGACATGGACAATGATTTAATGTCAAATTTGACATTTCCGGGTCAAATGACACTTCTCTGACATACTTTCTGGGTCATTTTGACCAGGAAACCTTGCCGAAAGTGGCATTTTGACCCCGCCCCCCCCCCCAAAGTCCACTTTGACCCAGAAAGTTTCAGTCTTAAAAATAGAAACCGGATTCCTTGTTAAAGCTGACCCGGGCATTTTTAGAGTGTATGATATGACTTTAATATCAACCTTTAATTAATGCATCGTTTTATGTTAACTTGTTTAAATGTTTGACTTGTTCAGCTTTCGTGGGAGGTGTTCTTGATAAAATCATCAGAAACATCTCCGGTCACTACCAAAAACCGATTATTTTGCCACCCCTTGGGCACAGTGACCACAATACAGTGCAGTGGCAACCAGTGACGACTGTCTCCTAAGGTGCAAAATGATATTAATATTGCAATGATATTGACGGGTTCGAACCATTCGAGATTCGGCACTTCGAGAGTTTGGCCAATGGATTGTTCATCATGACTGAATGGAGGTACGGAGTGTGCAAGAAGTACATTCCAAGTGTGACGCAATGTATGCAGTACTACACAAGTAAATAGGTCTTCATTTTCCCGCTGTGATGTGACATTGCATTGCAGAGACCAACCGTGGATGACATCAGAGTTCAAATCCCTGATAAGAAGGCGACAAAATCTGTTCAGAAGAGGTAACGTTCAATGGCAGACAGTCAGAAATAAAATCATCCGGCTAATCTCCAAGTCAGAGCAGAACTATTACCATCATCGAGTTCAGAAGGTCAAAGCTTCCAACCCCGCAACTTGGTATCGGGAAAAATTCGGACAATGACAAGAGGGTCTAATTCCATTCTCTCAATAATCCCACCACCAGGAATAGATCCAGCGAGTTCTAAGCAAGTGGCTGATAGAGCATAAATAACCACTTCACATCAGTCGCAAAGGACACCCCTGCTGTGGACATGAATACTTACCAGTATACTTACCTGCACAGGAGCCTTGTCCAGTTCTACAAGAATGGGATGTCTTCAACCATCTGCGGCGTATCAACTGCACAAAAGCAGTTGGTCCTGATGGCATTCCAGCGCTATTTACTTGCAGCCTTTATTTCAGCTCCCTATATCTCACCTATAGAGGGCAGCATACGGGTTACCTGCGTGGTGACACTTTCGACAGTACATGCTTACGTGTATACTCCAACCATTGCGAACTGTGAGTAATTGGTGTAACTTGACTGACTCACTGACGTATGACGGACTCAGCTGAGGACCCTAATGCTGGAGAGGGAAGAGTGGAGGGCGGCGACCAAGTCCCGAGATGGTGTAGGACAGGCTGCGCCCTCGCATCGCATCTTGCCATTTCAGGGTGAAGACCAGTAAATCGGTCCGAAATTGCCTACTCCGGCCATATCACGATTTGCATGCCCTCAAAATCTTCAGTATTTGAGCATGCTGTGGGCCATGAACTTGAGGGTTTGTAAAAAATATGGGTGGAAGCCGTGCACAGGACTGGGAGCTTGCAGTTCTGTGTAATTTGGATGTAATTTGGACCCTAAAAGCGCTCTATTTTGCAATGGAGTGTAGGCATCGTTTTTCAAAATGGCGATGGGCTTCAGGACTATTTTCAGGGGTGATCATCTTCAGATGGAAATTCCTCCTAAAAGTCATTAGTTGACCCCCAAAAATTGAAAAGAAAATGAAAGATGATGAAATAAGCTTTAATTTGATGTGTCTCGAACACCTTGGAGAGTCGTGAGTATTTTTCCCGAATTTTTGAAGTGGGAGCATTTATCATTTGGGGTCTATGGAAGTTTATTTACTGGTCTGCTACTTTCAGAACTAATGAGACTTAAAAGTCAACACTGCATGGCGGCGCCATTCCCGAGCTCTCCAGTCGGATTTTCGTGAAGAAGTTACAAAAAAAATGCAATTATTTTGCATTCATCGAGTATTTAAGAAAATCACCTTCCGAAATGCCTTCATGAAATCTGGGCCTATATATCGCATCAATTTATATAGTGACGCATCCATGTCTTGTGTGCTTGGAAATGAGGAGGGGAGACAAAGGAACACAATCTCAATAAACAGAACGGTGGCGCTTTTATATCTTTATGTTAAAAAAAACCCAGTGTTGTAGTCGAGACCGGATAGTCCGAGTCCGAGACCAAGACCGAGACCTGAAGTTGCGAGACCGAGACCGCAGATAATACATAACACTAATTTCTTATAAAAACAAGACAGTAATTACAGCTGAACAGTCTGTCCTTGAGATGATGATGTTGATGGGGATGTGAAGGAAGTGATTGAAAGCTAGGAATCACTAGTTGTACCTGCTTATAATTGTGTCATGTGCGCTTTATGTTTGCTTCATACCATGAATTACACCATGACAACCGAATATGTTATTGTCACAATCAATTTAAAAAAATGGAAACAACCTAATTTAAAGAAGTGGAAACCTAATTTGATGAACTCCATATATTGTTGCCACTTTTTTAAATGCAGTTTAACTACTATAAAGTGTAAAGCTGATGAATTCTAACTTAAGAGAACGACATTTTGTACTAGTTTCTTGTAATGCTGAAACTTGGCAAAAGTAAAAAGTTAAAGATGGATGTTTTATCGATTAAAGGAACTCGGACCCTAAACTCCACAGCCACCCCCTTGGTTTCAGCAATGACTAGTCTAACGACTAGATACTTAAATGCAACTTGATTCCAAAATAATTTGGAGCAAGAAAATATTGATCCATTTTTTTTTAAATTTCAGTCATGGAATATAGACTTGTACATGTAGACCCAAAAATTGAGAGATGGTAGCCAGATATGGATTGGTCTGCCCCCCCCCCATCCCTCTTTGTGATTCTCCTTCCAACCCTGCATGTTTGTGTGGCCCCGACATGTTTGTTTCTTAACCCTAAAGGGGCCGGGGGGAATCCGCCCCCCCCTCAACATTTTCCGTGATAGCCTCTAAAAAATTTTTTTCCGCAGCCCGAGCTGTTATGACTTTTTAGCCTCGAGCTTTGCGCATCTTTTGATACCAAAAACATAAAAATCGGACCACAGGTTGCCGCGTAGCGAAAAATTTTCCGGCGCTACGCGTCGTGAAAACTGAATTTTCGCATATACGTCATGTACACAGAGCAGAATTGCCATTCGTACATATCAATAATTAATTAGCCATAAATCCAAAACCCTTTGACCTATAGTCATGAAATTTCTTGGGTATGTTTAGGAAGAGTTGCTCTATGCATGTTCCGAGTTTCAAAATTTTTCGTCGCTCGATGGCCGAGATCTTACGGGGCGGAATCCACCCCCGGCTGAGAGATGGTCAAAATAACCCGGCCCCTTTAGGGTTAATCGCTATATAACGTTTACGGCCAACACAATAAGCGATTAAAATATTGGCAATGTCGTCCTTGTAAGTCACTAAAATATTTAAGTAAATCCCCCGGCAAAGTAGCCGATGCGGGCGATACGCTGGCACGGTACAAAACACAGAGAGGCGTGGGCACTTAGCCATGAATCCTAAAAGTACATCTCGCCCACCCCATTCAGTTTGTGACAGCGCCCTTCTATTGTGTCAGCCATAATTCTCTAAAAGGCTTATGACGATGATGACGGCGGGAAGATTAACAGATTAAAGTTAAACACAAATTAAGTGGCATTACATTTCAGCCTTAGCGAGGCCTTCAGAGGTAAATGACAGAGAGTTAATGGAACGAAAGTCTTCTCGACTCGTGCAAACGCAATTGACCTTTAGGAAGGAGACGAGGCAGGCAATTAGACTCTATTTTTGTGTGACCATAGCAGTAGCTCAATTTGTGTTTATCACAGATGAAAAGATGAATACATGGCGAGTCAAAAAGAAAGTGACCGTATGATAAAAAGAAATGACACACCCCATTTTGTAAAAAAAATATAACTGTGATAAAGAACATGTTATTGAGTAGTAACCGTGAAAATGTCACGCAATTTGCATACTCTATTCCCAAGTCGTGTCTATTTTAATAAAGAGATCACAAAATTCAGCTGTCCACCACTAATACCAATTTAACGGTCCACGAATTGATGAATATCCATTAAAAAATAAAATGAAAAGAAAAAAGTTTTTTTTCCGCCACCACGAATAAAGGAAAAATTGAAAAGGAAAATGAAAAAAACAAATCACCAATATAGAACAGAATATAATAGAAAAAAAAGAAGAAAAAAAATGAGAAAAAAAAAAAAAAGAATAGTAGCGAGAGGTCATATTGTTGTAACTTTAATGGGGGTGAAGGACTGATAAGTCAATATGTTGATAAAAACAGGATTTTTTTGGAAAATTTGTTTTGCCCAGCCCCCTCTAGAAAAATCCTGGCGACACCCATGTTTCCAGCTCTTTCCCGAAACTTTTCCTTTATTTAGCTCCACTGCGAATGTCTGTCATTACGCTCAACGGTGATCATTCGAAAGTATTAAGATTGTTCACTTTGTTTCGACATACCAAACATTTCAGAATTACAGTACAGAGTTTGGATCTGGATGCCTCTTAACATAAGCGTTACTACCTTTCAATTTGTTTGGTAATACCGATCCGACTACCCACGTCGGCCTTGACATTCTGCAGCGGTTTAGGCCCACAAAAAAAGTATTCGGTCTCTGGTCAGACCAAAGTTCCGGAATTGACGCGGCGACGCGGCTTTTTTTTTCTTTTCTTTTTTTTTTGCTTTTTTTTCTTCAAACTTGGATTGTACAGACAAGGTGGGATACTATTTTGCTTTTTTGGTGTCCTCATGTACATTGGTGTCCTCCATTATTTGCCTTGGTGCTTTCGATCATTTGCCTTCTTGGTGCAATTTTCCATTCCTTGGTGCTCCTTGGCAAAAAAAAATGAGGAAGTGCGGCAATAAAGGGCGCTGTTGGAAATACCGCGGAACATTTTTTTTTTAAAGGATTGACGCGCATGATTAAAATCGACGCGTGCGCTGACCAGAGACCGACTTATTTTTTTTTCTTGGCCTTAAGCATGTTGGTTATTTTATTGACGGTAACGCGTTAAATTATTCAGTGTAAGTAGGCCGAGCCGTATATCATGGCACTGAATGAATAATTCAGGTTATTTTCGGCAAAATATTGTAGTCATAATGACCACCCCCCAAAACAACAAGCTTTCAACCTAACAATAACTTCATTAAAATCGCCTGAACAAAATATCGATCGTAGGAGGCCAACTTGTATCATAGGTACGATTGTTTGATGAAAAGTGCTGCTTAAATTGAATACGTCTTGATTAGCTGGCAGATCGGTGAAACCAAAAAGCATGGGCGTCGCGGGGGGGGGGGCAAAAAGAACAAAAATATAAAATTAAAAAAGGAGAAAAAGAAAGGAAAAATTGAGAAATTTTATATGCTAGAGAAAGCACAAGGGTTTTGGGCGAAAAATGTTCTGCTCCCCCACCCCCGAAAAAATCCTGGCGACACACGTCTATCAGGGCTAATTTTATTTAATTTTGTGAATGGAATCAAAGAGCGTGAAATTGATATCAAAGACTGCATCTTTTTATATATTATTATTTTTAAGAGAAGCTATTTACATTTTTAAGAGCAGTTATTTTTATTTTTGAGAGCAGTTATTTATATTGTTCAGAGCAGTTTTTTTTTATTTTAAGAGCAGTTATTTTCATTTTCGAGAGCAGCTTTTTTATTTTCAGTATTACAGGCTGCACTTTTGAGGAATGTACATGTAAAGTACTTAGGCTGGCGCCACTGCATGCACCAACACGACTGCATCAAAGATATAGAGCGGGGAAGATCGGACACTGGGTATCTATTTATATGGTGACCTGTGAAACATGATGACGTCATTAAATTGGGCCTTTGGGAAAGGGCGCCGCCTACGTCTTCAAAAATAAAAGCAATTGCTCTCGAAAAAAAAAGAACTGCTCTAAAGAAATATTAATAACTGCTCTCGAAAAAAACTGCACTGGAAAAAGAGAACTGCTTTCGGAAAACAAAGTAACGGCTTTGGCAAAAATATAACCCCTCTGGAAAAAAATAAAATTTCGAAAATGAAATAGCGATGGCAATAACGGACTTTCGTACATTTCGAGCCCTCATTGGCATTTGTAATTGGCGGGTAAGGATACAAAGCTCTGAGACTTTTTTTTTTATTTTTACTTTTTTTATATGATCACCAATCGCCATTTTGAAAAACGGCGCCTACACTCCAATGCAAAATAGAGCGCTTTTAGAGCCCCAATTTCATGCGAATCGCACAGAAATACAAGCTCACGTTCCTGTGCACGGCTTCCATCCTCACTGTTTACGAACCCTCAAGTGCATGGCCCACAATATGCTCAAGTACTGAAGAATTTGAGGGAATGCAAATCGTGATTTGGCCGGCGTATGCTACTTCGGACCCATTTTACTGCCTCAACCCTTTAAACGGCCGCAGCTATAATTTTGCATTTTTTCCAATTTTGGCCAAAAAAAAAATCAAATTTCTTCAAACTTGCTGGAAAGATGCCATAGGACCCTAGAATACATTTCAATTCGATTTCTGGACAGATGTGCTTTTCAAAATGAAATTTGGACGAAAATTTGGGGTAAAATCAGTCAGAATTGAGATTTGTTTTTCTCTAAAAGTCCATAATTTTTGCCCAAATATGCAAAATATTGGGTGCTCTGAGAGTTATGGGATAGAAGTCAGCGAATATTCTGTGAGAAAGTAAAATGTGGTTGGATAGTCAGTGAAAAAGTCCAAAAGTGTAGAAATCATGTGGCGAAGGGGGGAGGGGGGGGGTTCGGAACCCCCCCCCCCCTCCCCAGCTTTGACTCATTTTGATTTCTTCATTGAAATATAGGTTTTCCCGGCCAATTTCACCAAGTTTTCATTCAATTTAACGCCTGGCTCATTTGATTTAGATTGAAATTAAAAAATCACGCAGATCGGCATTCCACAATCAAAAGGAATCATTCTATTTCACTATCCGAGCATTCTATCGCCTTTTAGCTTCACTCGTCCCTATCAAAGATGCAATTATATTAAAGTATCGCGTTGTTCATTCAATTTCGTCTAAACCATTAGTAAGGGGTTGATCGGGCATTCGTTTTCATTAATGGGCAAACATATTTCACATTTTGTCAAACATCATTTAAGACTTCATACGTGTCCGTATTCCTTAGCGTAAATCATATTTGATGACTTATATGTATACTTATAGGGTATGTGCAATGAATTTTTCACAGGAAGTCTTTTTGCGCAACTCTGTGAAATGTAAGAAAACTACACATTTGACAACACTTTTTGGGTTAATCTTATTGCAAATGTGCACTTCTTTAAACATTTAACAGTTTCCATGCTTTTCCGGACTAACGCTGTTACTGTGATGTCATTTCAGTTTAGGTTTTTTTTCTTACAAATTATTCATACAAAATTTGCTAATTGAAAATATTTGTGGGAAAGGGTTGGTCATTGGCTTACTGCCATGTGCTGACACATCATATATAATCACCAAATAAAAGAAAATTATGACAGCAAAATATCCAACATTCTAGCAACTTTTTTTTGCTGAAATCTTGGCTGCCTAAAAATGAAATTCAATGAACCCCAAATGAAAAAGAAACCCCAATTGGACCACATGTGCAAAACTCACGCGAAATTGAATGGCTGATAAAGAAAATGATTAGGAACATTCGAAAATTTGCCGGGAAAACTTAACGGCCTATTATTATTTTTAAGAGCAGCTATTTACATTTTTAAGAGCAGTTATTATTATTTTTGAGAGCAGTTATTTATATTGTTTAGAGCAGTTATTTTTATTGTTAAGAGCAGCTATTAATATTTTTAAGAGCAGTTTAGTTAATTTTAAGAGCAGACATTTTTATTTTCAGGGGCAGCTTTTTTATTTTCAATATTACAGGCTGCACTTTTGAGGAATGTACATGTAAAGTACTTAGGCTGGCGCCACTGCATGCACCTACACGACTGCATCAAAGATATAGAGCGGGAAAGATCAGACACTGGGTATCTATTTATATGGTGACCTGTGAAACAAAATTGGGCCTTTGGGGAAGGGCGCCGCCTACGTCTTGGGAAATAAAAACAATTGCTCTCGAAAAAAAATAACTGCTAAAAAATAAAATATTAATAACTGCTCTCGAAAAAAAATGCACTGCAAAAAAAGAACTGCTTTCGAAAAACAAAGTAACGGCTTTGGCAAAAATATAACCGCTCTGGAATTGAATGAACCCCAAGTGAAAGAGAAACCCCAATTCGACCATATTACTCAAGCGAAATTGAATGGCTGATAATGAAACTGATTAGAAAAATTCGGAAATTCGCCGGGAAAACCTATATTACAAAACTGACCTCGATATTGTAACCTACAACTAAACCAAAAAGAATGCAATGCTAAATAACGTTTAACCATATCTTACAACGCGAGAAGATTACACTTACCACTACTGCATCATAACGTTAGCCAATCAAGGCTACGGTTTATCACTGCCGGGAAGCATGCGGCATTACACCTGCAGACCAATCAGTAAATTACACACAGCGCGTTCGATTGATTCACCCGCGCTAATACTCGTGCAAGCGCGCGACAGCATTCGATTGATCTCTCACGTGACTTCTCGCGCTTACTGGAGCCTGGCCCAACTAACCGACTCGCCGAGCTTGTCATTTGGGTAAGTATCCCATAAGGCTATCATGACCATGCAACATCCGGCGGGCGCCTCAGGCCGTGTCCAAAACGGGCTTCCATTGAGCATAGAGCTACAAACCCTATGTAGCTCTATGCAGGCAGCTAAAAATACGGCTATACAAATTATTGTCAGAGCGGCCCGCGTATTTGCACTGGGCGTGGACATGCTCTAGACAGTTAATTGATTCGGATGCAGCCTTGGAAAAATATTGCAACCCGACGCCACTTTCGCGATTGTGTACAAAGTTTTTTAAACAAAATTGGACATATATTTCAGTCCCCGATTCATGTCTTATCATAATTTTTGCAATGAATGACCTTCATTGAGATGATATATTATGAAGGAAAAAGTGGCGTCAGGTTGCATCATTATTCACCCCCCACCCCCCGCCCGGAAAAGCAAATAAAAAAGGAAGGAAAAAAAGTGAGAAAAAAAGAAAAGAAAAGAAAAGCAGCGATAACCCATATTGGTGTAACTTTAATGGGGGCGGAACTGATACATCGAGAATATGTTGAGAAAACAAGATCTTTTTGGAGAATATCTTTTGCCCCTCTCTAAAAAAATCTTGGTGATGCCCATGTTTCCAGCTCTTGCAAGCAACTTTATCCGAAACCGTTCGTTTATTCATCTCCACTGCGCATGTCTGTCATTACGCCAGGAGCCAGACGAGAGTAAGCTGGGGGGAAGTAATCGAACGCACTCTCATCCTTTGCATCTACCTTTTCCAATCGAAGCAGTATCAAATTCCATGACCACCGATCATCAGTATCATTCAAGTTATCTACGGTCTCAGATGGAGAAAATGGCGAAACAACATTTTGTTTTGGAGTCATTTTACATAGTATCCTTGGTTATCCAGGGAACTATCTTGATTGTCTCTGGATTGGAAACTTCACCTTATACAGGCGAACATACATTTTACGCTGCAGAAAATCGCGCATTACAAGGGTTACCATATGCAAACAAAACTCTGCGTTCTCGCGTCCTCTGTGCACGGGAATGCAGCATGGATGAACGTTGCAAGTCGTTTAACTTTAACGACTGCAATAACATGTGCGAGTTACACCTTGCCACAAGGCGAGAGCATCCCGAAGACTTCAGTGCAACTCAAGGAAGTGTGTACTTTGATGCAGATGAGGACACACCTCTCTACTCACTGACTGATAGTCCCTTGAATTCCTACAGAAGTTGCAAGATGCTCTTAGATGCCGGTTATCGTTCAAGCGGTATCTACACAATCTACCCAGAGGGATTCAGTGATGGCGGTCTTCGTGTCTACTGTGACATGGAAACTGACGGCGGAGGATGGATCGTGTTTCAGAGGCGACAAGATGGCAGTGAGGACTTCTACCGTAACTGGACCGAGTACCAGTTTGGCTTTGGCGATCTGTCCGGTGAGTTCTGGTTGGGCAATGACAACTTGGTGACTCTGACGTCTGATGATTCACGTGGAACATGGGAGCTACGCGTTGATTTAGAGGACAGGGACGGCAACACGGCATGGGCAAAGTACGCAGATTTCCAAATATCCCCGGGTGAGTACAATCTGAATATTGGCCAGTACGATGCCAGCAGCACTGCCGGTGACTCTCTTGCGTATCACAGCGGACGTCCCTTCTCAACAAAGGATCGTGACAATGATGCATGGGAGTCAGATAATTGTGCACAATCCCGCCACGGAGCCTGGTGGTTTGTTAAGTGTTCGATGTCCCACTTGAATGGTCGATATTACCAAACTGGGGGCAGTGGAAATAACGTGTATTGGCACCACTGGAAAGGCAATTATTCTCTGAAAACCTGCCAGATGAAACTCCGTGCGAAGCGGCAATGAGTACTTTTTTTGCAAACTGACATTAAGTTGGTTATTGTAAACTCAAAATATAATATTGACACGCCCACCGTGAAGGGCATGGCAAATTTTCAAAGCGACGGAGCCTACCGGAGTGTGGATGTTAAATCCTTTCCTGGCCTTAATAAATAATAGATGAAAAATATATCGAATGAAACGACGGGTAAAGTTTAATCGGTATTTTTTGGGGTCAAGTTTAGAATTATTTGCGTCCTGACAACAATTCATATATTGCTAGACTGGTTTCCACCTCTATCAGAACCAGTGTACTTGCAGAGCAGTGCTGCTAGAGAGAAAACAGATTTATTTGGTTTTTTTGGACGCCCACAAAAGCGAAAAAAGCAGGTGAATTGAAATTATCCGCCGCATATTTAAATTCCATACTTTTTGTTAAATGTGAAAAGTTGTTGAATCTTGTGCTTTATGATCTATCGATAAGTGGCAGCCAAAACAACACATTATTTAACACTGGCTCGAGCCCACAAAAAGGATAAAAGCTAAAATTCAAAATGTTTTAAGTCTTGATGGAGAAAGGAATATTGTACAAATGAATCATACATCAACGAGATCTAGTTCAATAAATGATATCAATTCAAAACTTTGGTCGCAGGATTTTCCTCCTGCCGAGAGAATACAACTCAAAAATGCTCCACTAATCTGCAAACTCATCGTCGTTACAGAGATTAAGGATTTCAGCTTTTCACTCTAAAAACATTAGTCAGATTTGACTAGAAACCAATCAAATTTGACCAGCCATTCATGGTCAGCTGGGTGCAACTAAAAATCGGTCAATCTGACTAGATTTTTCCAGTCAGTATTATTGACTTTGGGAAAAATAGTTATGCAAATAACTAAGATTGGAGTCGAACCCTACCACTTTGTTTGTCATATTATGAAACTTTGCATGGTTAACTAAATTCCTAGTCGTCCAATTTTCAATAAAAAGGAAAACCAGTCAATATTCTGACCAAGTTGTTTTTAGAGTGTTGAACAATTTGGTTTTGTCGTTTCGCTCAAAATTGTTATGTAAATATAAATGAAATGATAAGATACGATTGTCAAAAAAAGTTTAAAAAAGCAAAATAAAAAAAAACAGTTGCCATCCCATTTAGTTAATCTATAGCTGAACATGCCGCATAATGTAACGTGTGCACTACTACCAGTGTTTAATAACTTAAATTCAATTTACATGAATAATAACTGCTCGTATGGAGTATAAGGCTACAGGGTGAAAAAAAAGAAAGATTAATTTGGTTGTATCTAAAAGTAGTTATTTGCTATTTTGCTTGTACATTGCATAATGTAAAATAATGACATATGACGCTGAAAAGCTGAGTGATAAGAACCAACCATTATTGATTCTTATCACTCAGTTTGCTGTTTGCTATTTTGCCTGTATATTGCGGCACAAAACAAAACGGTTCCAATGACCTATGACGTTGAATAAACCGAGTGACAAGAACCAATCCATGTTTCAGTTTTCCCGATTTATTCCAAGTTTTCTGTTTGCACGATTTGATTCTAGCATTAGGCCCCTACTAGTTTTTAGCAGCTGTAGGGATAATGGGGCTTTGCTGAAGCCAATCGCCATTATAAAAAAGGATGCCCAAGCTCCCAAACTGCTCTATTCTGCAACAAAATAGAGCAATTGTAGAGCCTATTTCATCCGCATTTCACAGAAATACGAGCTTGCTGTCCTCTTTAAAGCTTTCACCGTTTTTTTTTACAAATCCTTAAGTTCATGGCCAGCAAAATATTCTAATAGCAAAGAAATTAAGGGCATGCAAATTGTGATTGGCAGACGTAGGGAATTTCGGGCCTATTTACTATTTAACCTGTAGTTCAGCTCCCTATATCTCATCTATAGAGGGCAGCATACGAGTTACCTGGTGACACAACATGCTTACGTTTATTCTCCAACCAATGTGAATAATTTGTATAACTTGACTGACTCACTGACGTATGACGGACTCATTGACTGTCACTTGAAATTAGACTTACCTATATCTCTCGATGACTGACTGACTGACTGACTTCCCGACTGACTGACTGCCTCCCTGACTCCCTCCCCATATGGGTTGTCTTTTTTTCAGCGTGGCCACTCCTTGGGCTTTTGCCATGAACTTTGGTTAATTATTTGGGTTTTGGTATGAAGGTCTTCAGTGTATCTAGGACGAGTTCAGGGAGAGGAGGATGGGTCTCGGGGGCGACTGCGTCCGCCACCCGGAGCTAGCAGCCCACGGCACCATCCTGTGGGAGCCGTCTCATTGAACTGCAAAGAAGGGGCGGAGACGAGCCACGTATATGGACACGCTGCGTTGGAATGTTGGTCTCGGTTACACGGGGGAGCTGAGGATCTTAATGCTGGAGAGGGAAGAGTGGAGGGCGGCGACCAAGTCCCGAGATGGTGTAGGATAGGCTGCGCCCTCGCATCGCATCTTGCCATTTCAGAGCCAATGGGGCCTAACAGTCAATTCCTGGCGGCGCAATCGCCGATACAAGAATACAAGAATACAAGAATTTGCGTGTAAAAGTTTAACAATATGCAATTATTTTGGATTCACCTAGTACTTACCTTTCGTAAATGTATTTATGAAACTGTACCCAGGCCTATATAACAAATCGATTGATGTAGTGGCGTCCATGTCTTGTGTCTTAGGACGTAAGGAGAGGAGACAAACGAACACAATCTCAAGAAACAGATCAGTGGTACTTACATATCTTCATGTTAAAAAGGCCAAGTGCGTTAACAAGCATTAGGCCAAAAAAATAAGTCTCCGGTTTCTGGTATGGAGCTTGCCCAAAAAGTGGTGCGGTGACGCGGCTTTTTTTTTCCTGATGTTTTTGCTTCAAATGTCGGCTGATGACTGCAAATGGTGCCCGACTAAACTTAGTGCAAATTATATAGGAGTCCAGAGAGGCCACATAAAGCTTATTCTCGACCATAACCCCATCTAAAAACACGTTAAAATTGTGCAGCAACAGGATTCCAGTCAAACGAGTGAGTTTGGCGGTTTTGAGACATCATCTTTCATTGAAAAAAAAAACGTTTTCATTTTGCCGACGCGCATGGCTACGGCGACGCGCGTGCATACCGAAAACCGGAGACTTAATTGTGTGTTGGCCTTACCACAAACTGCTCAAATGGAGGCACACTAAAACTTTGCTTACCAAAAACCCGTTGCCTATTGATTCATGTACATTCCTATTTCTCCACATACAGAGTGATTAGAATAGCATGCCTTATAATAAAATAAATACAACCATTCCAAGGCTACGGTATGTCATTTGCGTTTGTCAAAACTAACCAAAAATTTGACTTACTGAATTTGAGGATCATCAACACGAAGGTTCAAGGACACAACGTGAGAACAGTCATAGGAAAAAGACTTTTGTGTTTCTTGGGGCCGCCTACATTCCTGGACCAAGGACCTCTCAAAATATTAAACAACAGGAAAGTAATTACTGGAAGTCCTGTACTCTAATGCATCAGTTGTGATGTTTGCCAGTAGCAGGATAATGGCTTCGCTCAGTTCTAAAGAATATCACCTGCCTAAAATGCTTCATGAAATTGTATCTATCGTATCGATTTATGTAGTGGCGTATCGAGGCCTTGTGGTAGCAGTAATGATCTAATGAAACAAAATGCCTTCCGTTGTCTTTCGTGGAGAACTACGAACTACTAATTTAAATTTTCCTACGGTGCTTCTAAAGACGCACCGTTGGAAATGCCTTCTTTCGTTGATGTCTTAAAAGCGATAGCTTGCCAGCGAGAATAATAATAGTTTAGTCTCCTAACTATCTTTCAACCAGTATGTTTTTCAACAATAATTACGCCACTTACTTTGTTTGGATAGCTGCAAATGATGGACTCCGGCTTTAATAAACCGTTCCATTTAGCTCCGCCCATTGTGCACGTGGGAAGCAACACGTGCGCCTGCTGCACCTCTGAGTCAGCCCTCCAATGTCAAACTGCGTGCATGTTTCAGACGCGCGCGTCATACGCACGTGCACACATGTTGGACTTTTGTGCAGGTTCTGATTGGTCGAATCTCGACGGGGCGGGGCTAAAAAAACCGCTGTTGTAACTTCTGCGTCAGAAGACCTGCTAATTTGGACAAGAAATGATAAATTATTCAAAAATACATTATTCAAAAATATCTATCAAAATAGATTCAGCCGATTGTTTAATTTAGGGGAAAAATACATAAAAAGGTGATATACAATCTTCACCACATTTTAATCGGCTCATTCGATATCAGTTTTTGTTCCGATTGTGTCTACTGTCAAATATTGGGGAAAATTCAATTGGTCAGTAATTTCCTGCTTTATCCACTTGTGTTTGTTTCTATAGTTCAAACACTCACCGTGGGGGCATATGTCTGCTATAGCCCAGGGGTCCAGAACCCTTCTACGTATTTCACTATCCACAACTATTGCCCAACGGTAAGTTCGCTGTCTTACCATTACTGTGCCCTCACTTTTGTCATCCTCCTAATGAGGCATTTGCGAGATTTGAAATCAATAATTGGATTTGAAATTGTCTTTAGAAATTACGATAATTCTCTACGTCCTCCAGAAAGACATTTTTGGCGTCACCCTGTATACCATCTTCACAGTATCTAACATTCTGATTGCCAAACCAATTTCTTTTGCATTCTCAACAGTTCTTCACTCCGGAACCGAAAGACGGACATGCTTTCATCATGCCGTTCCTGCTGTGAGTGCGCCCTCAACGGCTATACTTGGACTGAAACCAATCTATCGGCCGAATTTACTGGCTAAGCCAGTAAAATACTTTCGACAATTAGCATTCAAAATCTATATTTGGATTTAAAATGACTTGTGACTCTTCTTTTCTCAAAATCTTCACATTAGTTTTGCTTGCTTGCATATCCAATTTTGCTTGTTTCAATATTTGCTGCAATTATTGTAGAAATAAATCTTGAAGCAACCGTGACGCACGCGCAGTGAAACGCGTTTTTTTTAACGAGTAGTTGGTATTTGATTTCGTTTCAACTTCAATGTTCAGGCGACGAAAATAAGGAATTATATTTTGGACCGGCTTTTAAGATTTGGGTAACTTAAAAATCAAGGGAAATTAGGAATTTATTATTTAGTGAAAAAAATAACCTCATACGCAGAACTTGACGTTTTAAGCATCCAAGATGGTGGATCAGTGGTTTCAAGGCGCAAATAGAAAAAAATAGCATGTAGCAGCCTGTCCAGTTGGAATAAACGAGGTCAGTGGGTCGTCCCAACGGCTGTGTCCCTCGGCGTGTGATTTACTTTTAATATTGATGAGATCAGGTTTTATGAGGTCTCTAATTTACTTGTCGGAAAATATGAAGGAAAAAAAACGGGGTCTTCAATGCACGTCGGTTTTTAACTTTAAAACATCATTTTTATTTAATGGCCATGGAATTTGATTAGCTTTTCTCTTTTTACCTCGCACAAATTGTGTCTCTGATTAAGAGGCTCAATAGAACGTGACGTACTTGCATTCTAATATATCCCACGTATATTCAATGGCATATCACCTTTAAGTATGAGGCTACAAACAAGAGCTGTAAATACAGGTCGGTGCATCTTGGTATAAAATGTGGCATTACGAGTCCAAATTGGATTTCTCCCGACATTGATACACTTTGCTACGCAGTGAGTGACAGTGACAGAACGGAAAGAGATTGTGTATATTTGGATATCTTCCCTAATTAAAATTGAAAGTTAACATCACAGGCAGAGCTCTCAGTAACAACTTGACATACGGTCTGATCATTTGTCTGAACACTAGACACCAGGAGGGTGAGATGCGAGAGAAGATGGTGCCTTAAAGGTTCATCTGTGGCTTGATAAGCCTTCATCTGATGATGGGTTGCGCTGGTGGTAATGAAGCGTTTAAGGCCTCCAAAGCTCGTAGATGGGCGTGTCCTCCTCCCTGGATCCAGTGGGGTGGCAAATGTTACAGAGCCATCATGAATCCTCTGAAATGGGCTAAAGCAAAAGATGAGTGCATCAAAATGGGCGGTGTCTTAGCCGTGCCGCAGTCTCAGGAGGAAACTGATTTCCTCATGCGCCTAGTGCCTACCAAGTTTTGGATCAATTGCAACAATTTTGAGGAAGAAGGTTTGTTGAACCTGACGTGGCTTTGTTATTTATTTATTATGAGTATTATTTTATTCGATTAAAAAAATTACAACCGTGATAAATACATGTGCAATTAGCATTTCAACAGATAAAATAAGACTTCTCTTTTTCACATCAGTTCCTCAATTTGTTCATGTTTATCGTTGTATTTTTTCTGATAGGTGTTTGGAAATGTCTGGATCTCACTAATGAGGTGGAGTTCATGAATTGGGCGGCTAAACAACCCGATAACTATGGAGGAAATGAGGAGTGCGTTGAGTTGTTTCGTAGTGGGGAATGGAATGATCTGTCGTGTCGTAGGCGACTGCCTTCAATATGCGAAGCTGCAACCAGCTTGAGTCACAGCTGCAGTTTCTAAAATGAACCAGTGAATAAAATGATATGAACCAGTGAATAAAAGTTGATCCCTTGTCAAGTACGACAAGGATTCGAACCTGCAACCACGAGAACACAACACTCTTGACAGCGCATGTAGAAAGGAGTGCGATGGAATTAACAGGTCGACAGTGCCTATTAGTATTACAGGATTGGAACTGGTAACCGTATGAACTAACACTTCCCACAGATTTAAAACTTTGTCAAACAGACATGTTAAGCTGTAATCTAGCAACCAAATAAAAGTATAACGATCCAAACACCTAGGAAATATTTGTGAATTCAATTTTGCAAGTCTTGCGTAATTTTGTAAGTTACGCTATTGTACCGTGTTAGACGATAGACGAAGAACTGTTGCTAATTACTCTTTCTAAAATCTATACTAATGATTCTGTCTTCACAAAATTACATTAGTCTTAGAAACGAATCGATCTTAAAGCTATAGTCCATCATTTGCAGCCATCCGAAAAAGTAACTGGCGTATTATTGTTGAAAAACATACTTGGTTGAAAGATAGTAAGAGGACTAAACTCCCTGTGAAATTAATCTTTCTGGCAAGCTATCATTTTGAAGTAATCAACGAAAGAAGGCCTTTCCAACGGTACGTCTTAAGACGCACCGTAGGAAAATTTAAATTAGTAGTTCGTTTTGTTATTTGGCGCAGCGCGTGCAAGCATTGGCACGACACACAGGCGCGCGCGGTTGCTATAATTCGTCGGATCAGTGCGCGACATCGCGTTTTGCTGCAATTCAAAACAAATCAAAACATGATTCAGCAACTTTCGATTTGAAATTGAGATCTTAGAATGCTGTTTTTTTTTCGGAATATACAGCTGAAGCTGAGCTGAAACTTCATCAGGTTAGTTGTTCAGTATCCTTCATTAGATTTTGAACACTTTTGTTGCATCAAACGAACAAAATGCACCAATTACAAATGACGGACTATATCTTTATATATCATTATACTGGCAGTATAATAACTTGCAGTAAAAACTATTGTGCTGTATTGAAAATAACGAATCTGAGTAGAAGATAATGTAAATAGTTATGGATGTATGATACATGTACTATATTGTATATTAATGCTATCGTTTAGTTTTTAATTGATTTTAATCAAAGAGACCTTTAATTAAGAAGATAATATATCTGCGTGGAAAAAATAATCATGGCTCATGAAAACATGGCTTAAGTTGTAGATCTTATCATATTGATGTTCACTTCGACTTACTTTTCAAAATACAAACGCGAGGTGATGTCGGGCAATATTTCGGATGCTGTGTCTGATACGATCGCGTGTTATACCCGGACTCATTAATGAATGAAACCCAAGACATACTCTTTGTGTTTCTTGCCACAGCTTCAAGCAATTTATTTAAACCTTTTTGCCAGATACGGAATTTATTTGGTCAAGCTGAAATCAGGAATGCTGTGACAGAATGACCCACACACTGCTTGCATTGTTCCACCCATTTCATTAGTGCTTAACAATTCTTCGTCTGATTAGTCAAAGCTCTTGGCTGTGTTTGGTCAAAACTCTTGGCTGTGATTGGTCCAATCTATGAATAATTAGTGCTATATTCCAGTTCATGATCCCAACTTTTGCAAAACTCCAAGTTTTTAAGTATTTTATTTGCCACAAAGGCCCAGGGGCAGATTGAGTGTATAAACAGAGAAAATATACCAACAATTATGAAAGCTGTCTGAGACAGCATAATTACCTACACAGGACAGTGTAAATTGTGAAATAAACTAATTTAAATCATGAGAAGTAGTAGATCTGTGTGTTGCCAAGTAAAAAGGATTTTGTCAAAATATATGCATTGTAAAACAATTCTTATCAATGCATAGTGTGCATAGCAACGTTTTAGGCCCCTCAATTCCCATGTAGGCAGTTTCTGCTTTATTGACTTTTCAATTATTTGATTTATGCGTCGGCCTTCTTTTCAGTTTTTCCCCTTTCCCGTTTCCTTTTTCGACTCCCCCTCAATATGCTACTAGACTTTTAATTTAGTTTTACGTTCAATTAGTATCATCTGGTGTAGTGGATCTATACAGCGTGGCCTACTGCATGGTAGCAAATTGCCAATCGATGTCTGCCTTGAATCCCTCTTTTAAACTAGCCTTGGTCAATGCTCTCGTCGTTATTCGTCCCGTACGCGGTCAATCGTCGGCATATATCCTCACGCGCTATGCACATGCATGTAAAAATACAGCGCGAACAGCGACCTCACGCGGCCACTATTTTTATATGCAAATCAGTTGGGGACGATCGAGAGCCTTGGTTCAATCGTCCATGTGAGGTTTTGGGGGTGGTGCTTATTATGTTAATAGCCTTAGCTGACCTTAAATGTCGTTTTCTTATTGGTCGATCGATCGTTGCGTGGAAACTTGCATAGTGAAACGTGGCACCGCCGTACATAATCCATACACGTACACGTTGTGTGTCTCTGCACAAGGCACCAATGCACAAAAACTGTGGTTCCTGTCACGTCCGCAAAAGGCGAATAGCTGCAAATAATTTGATGAGGTACGGATATACCAAGGTGTGATTGGACACTCCACATATTAACCCCGCCTACACTTATCTGTTTTCGCATACGAGGTCGTGCGCTAGAAATCCGGCGCAAAATAAAGAAAAACATAAGATTTTGCCGACGATTGAACCAAGCCTCTCGATCGTCCCCAACTGATTTGCATAAAAAATAGTGGCCGCATGAGGTCGGTGTTCGCGCTGTATTTTTACATGCATGTGCATAGCGCAGCGCGTGAGGATATATGCCGACGATTGACCGCGTACGGGACGAATAACGACGAGAGCATTGACCAAGGCTAATATTAAACCCGTCCATGTTTTTCTTCACAATATTGAAACTGTGCGAGAACAACTGGCAAAAATACAATTCATCTCGGTTACCAGTTATCAGTTCTGGTAAACACATTCATGGGCACACCAAAAAATACTGACTTTCAACTTGTGTTTGTTTTGCCCAAATGTTGCATTCACAATGAACACGTAGGAGCTCTACTCTGCGAGATGATTAGTTGGCGTGCAGTCTGATCATTTCACCATAGACACCAGCCGGGTAACATCTGAGAAATGATGGCGCCAAAATGGTTCATCTTTTACTAGTAAGCCTTCATCTTATGATCGCTTACACAATCGGAAACGAGAGGTGTAAGACCTCGTTATTGGTCGTAGATGGGGGCGTCCTCCTCCCCCTTGATCCAGTGGGGGTGACAAATACTACAAAGCCATCACTGATCGCCTTGCTTGGTCTGGGGCCAAAGATGAGTGCATCAAGATGGGAAGTGTCTAGGTAGTTTTTACATGTATGCCCAACCTTGGGTTATGGTTAGCCTGAATATGATTTATAACAGATGAGTGAAATAAAACAGAGAGCCTTGAGTCAAGATAAAAATCACTACAAGGTAGACGCCCGGGTTAAGTGGCATTAAACGGCCGTCAGATTGAAACTCCATCATAACTGATTATCTAACTATAGGGCTTGGCAAGGACTTCGTACTTTTTAGAATGCATGATTCACATTGCAAAGGAGGACGGTTGAACAATGATATTGACAAGATGCAAGGTCAAACGTTCACAATGCGAAGGTACATGATTCATATTGCGAAGAAGCAAGGTGCAACGTTGACATCAAGCATGATCAATGGTGTACATTGACAAGATCGAACGTGAATATTAACAAGTTGGAACATTCTCATTAAGAAGGAACAACTTCCAAAATGCGATATTAAGCCGCGTGCAACGTGCATATTGCGAAGGTACAACGTCAATATTAAGAGGTTACAAGATTCACATTAAAAAGGTCAATATTAAAATGTCGTTCCAGGGCCACCGTACAGGAGGAAACTGATTTCCTCGTGCAAAGTAGTGCCTACCAAGTTGTGGATCAATTGCAACGATCTCGAGAAAGAAGGTTATGTTGAAACTGGCTTGCATTTCCTTTTTCTTTATGTGTATTCGATTCTAAAAATGACAGCCGCGATCAAATGTGTAAATAGAAATTAAGATTTCAACAAATAAACTAAGCGTTGTTTCTTCTTTCGAAGAAATTATGTTTTTACTTTTCAATTCCAACCTTGTTCTTGTATAGCCTATCGGTGTTTTGTTTCTGATAAATATTTGGAAGTGTCAGGATGGTGCTGATGAGGTGGAGTTCAGGAATTGGGTGACAGATGGAAACCAACTGCAACCTGATAACTCCGGAGGACTGCGCTGTGGTACGGCCAAATAGGAAATGGAATGATTTGCTGTGGGATCGACAACGCCGTGCAATATGCAAAGCTGCAATCAGCCCACCACTGCATTTTCTAAAACACATATTCAACACCTAGTCATTACTGATTAGGAATCAAACCCGCAACTATAAAAATATAAAAAAAACATCTTTCGTTCCCGTATCGTTTTGTTTCCGTGTGCAACACAACATGGAGCGACTCCCATGCCTCGAGCGGTCAAAAGCAAATTCCTGACCGTTAGGTATTCCATCATATTATTTTTTTATTCAGAAAACAATAATTCGGCACAATATTTTGTAATTTATGATAATTATACCAATGAGTTTAATATTCTTATGAAAATCTTAGAGAAAAAAAAGAGAAAAATGTGCACTGATCAAGAGAAAGATATCCCCACTCTAATAATGGATGTTTCCTCAGTGGTACTGGTGAGCTATCATTGGCCCTCTCCATGGAAACGTAATGCATACGCAATTCGCTGGGCGCATCAATGAATATCCGTCCGAAATCATGTTAGTCAAGTATTTCGATAAAGACATGTCGAGGCCAGCAAATGATACACACGATACGCAGCACCGTGCTAGTAAATATTGGGGCGCCGACGGACAAAACACGAGTATCTAGCGACTTTCCGTCTTCTTGAAGTCCAATTCAAAATAATAAGCCAGCACCTACCGAGTCTTGTCACGATGAATCTACCCGTGGCCCTCGGCACACTTGCGATCGTTGTTCTCGGTAAGTTGACGATTTATTCGTACACGTTCACCGTGAATGCCGCTTCACTGTTTTTTTTTTTAACACGCACGGTATATTATGTTTATGAAAGACTTACATGTGATTATTGTCATTTTAAAGCATTCACTGTTATTCTGGTAATCGGATTCAGTGTGACAAATGATCAGATTTAATGTGGCAAATAACTTTGAGGCTGAGAATCGTCTTGAATGCGCCATCATAATTCTACCACTTTGAAGAGCAAAGCAAGTACTAGGTTTATTCTGTATGGAAAAAAACAAGTAAACAAAAAAAAACCAACAAGTTAAAAAAAAACAAAA
The DNA here is from genome assembly GCA_029964075.1 of Patiria pectinifera. Lineage (NCBI taxonomy): Eukaryota > Metazoa > Echinodermata > Asteroidea > Valvatida > Asterinidae > Patiria > Patiria pectinifera. The sequence continues at coordinate 29,595,030 of CM057147.1, read as the reverse complement.
AACGGCGGAACATCATTTGACGCTAGGGGCGCTCTTTTTCCCCTTTTAATAATCGTTCGCAACTAACGACCACGCTATTAAGGCGCATAGAACTCAACAATTAGCACGGATGTGTTTGCGAAGAGGCGAATGTGGATAGAGCACCGAAACGGCAATCCGGAAGCCGCCTGTTCTAACCCCGCTGCGGTCAATTTCTTAAACCTAAAGAAAACAAAAAATTCTAAACCCCTTTTTTTTGGCAGTGTTGTATTGTTTTTTTAATGCGGGGTACCTGTGGGTCATTTAAAATGCACGATTAACACATCTACAAGCGTTACATTCACTGTGTGGACTTCCGAACAAAAATGTCCACATAAACCAGGTAGCAGCGACGTTGTGTGGACTTGTCCACGTCCGCACAATGTTTCCCCCTCTCTGGGAAACAGGTTTAGAGACGTTTGCGGGTAAGATTTATCTGTGGCAATATGGAGGGAAACACTAAAAGGAATCATAGAAAAAATTGGGTTGAAAGAGGTTTCGCAGTGTGAGTAAAACATTTTTTTTCACTGGCCTAGGTTTTTCTTGACTACACAAAAACAAAAGGATGTCCGCACTAGGTATGTAATGTAAACAGGACGTGTGCTCGGGTCATTATCAGTGACCAGGCCCGTAACCGGTTTTACACCAGACGTTTAAAACTGCTCCACCTTTCCTGTATTCCAAGAATGTGCAGTATTTATTTCTCAACTATACATGGGCCGTTTTTTTTAATGGCTAATTCAAAGTAAACAAAAAACCGCGTGTATCGCTAGATAAAGGAAATTATATATTTTGTTAGGGCTAAAACACGAATCAAAAAAAGCAAAAAAAAGAGAGTATATTTTAATGAGGTGTTACCATGCTGCTTTTGAGCGATATTTTGTTCCCTTTCCTGAGAATAACTTATCCTTGAGTCCATCGACTGTGTCTAATGACACCACATTAATTAGCGATGATCACACTTTGTTGGTATTGGGTAGATGATTGGCACCGCCCGTGTGAATTACCAACCTTTCGGACCATGAAGAGAAAGTCCTCAACAATAATGAAGACAAATGCAAAAAATAATGGTTCAGCAAGTTCCTATACAGATGCTAATTAGAAGAAGAAAAAGACCGATGAACAACGGAACGGAAAACTTACTTGAAATACAAAATGTATCGAGCTCCATCGAATGATTAGGTTTTCTCATTGGCATTATGCAATTATACTAGCTAATCTGGCGGTACCATATTGTGTCATTATGTCTTTGTTCAAGAGACGCTAGTCGGAAGCCATAAACCCGAATATGCCATGTAGCTAGGGATCACGCCGAAAATCAGGATGCTTGCAACATTCGAAATGCTGTATAAACCTGCAGCCGATTTTACGAAACCTTACGCAATGGCGCAACTCTGCTTAAGCCAACATTTATTGCGTAAGTTGTGCAACATTTCACGCTGCGCAACATTTCACTTATGACACATTTCACGTAGGTCGGATAGTGCGTATAAGTCCGCGACTTGCGCACTAAATTATGGCGTAACTTGCGCAATCATTTTAGGTGGCGTTAGTTGTGGCGTAGCGACTGAAATGACAAATTTTATCAGCAAATCGGGACTGCCGTGGAGCCTGTTATTGCACAACTTATCAAGGTTGATGTAGAGACACTCACAGTTTCTTGTTTGATGTTAACGAATTGCAATTTTACTTGTGATAGAATTTGTAGAGTTGCTGTATGATTCCGAGGAGTTGGACAAAATAAACTTCAAATGGCGGGCTGTGGTGATCCAACGACTATTTCGTGAACGAACACATTCACACACAAGCAGCCGTCGTTAATGCTGTTTTATCCTCGTCCAATACAGCTACGCCAAGTTTCGTAAAATCGATCGTAAATTTATTGCGCAGCTGCGTAACAAATTTGTTGCGTAAGTCTTCCGAATGGTGCAAGCTGCGCACTTTTTTTTCTCGTGAAATCGTCTGCCAGGAAATAGTAGGATAAAGGATGTGGCTTTTAATTAGGGCTGGTAACTGTACCACAGGAAAGGCAATCCGGGGGTTGCAGGTTCAACCCCCGCTCCAGTCAATTTCTTTGTTCATCTTTTAAAAATTAGTATAATCATAGAGCAATGCACCTAGTCAGTTTCTCTAGGGTTTATTTAGATTTCGTGTTTTTAATTAGGCCTAAACTAGAAGATACAAAGACGACTGTTTTCATATCAATGGTACTCGTACCCGTCCCTTCATACAGATGGTACTCGTACCCGTCCCCTCCTACGGATTTGTGGAATATCAACTTAATAAAAACTGGAAAACAGAGTTCCTCCTTTAGCCTCAAATCCCACCATAGCTACATCAATGGGCCAGGCCGTTTTTTTGCAAATACTATTTTGCCACTTCTACGCACTACATATTGGCACCAAGGGTGATTATGGTTCCATTTCAATCTGCAGTAAAAATAGTTGTCGCTGAGAGTCAGTGGAGGACTTGCAGTTACTTCGGCCTGGCACCGGAGCCGCTTCCCGGTGAACATTGGATGCAAGCAGCGACTCGAGAATTACACAAACGATGCACAGGGACACGAAACTCGACTGGTAAGGAGAACCTGATCAAAGCTTCAAAAACATTGCCATTTTTGTTGTGAAAATCAGTGACATCACCTTTCAAAATATTTTGTACTTTCTTACATTTCAATAATTTACCATTCATGTAATGTTGAGTATTTTGTATTCTCCCAAATAGTTGATCTAGCGCCTTTAAATCCAGTTTATTTCCATAATTATTAGAATATCTTCTCGATTATGAGATGAAACTACGTTACGGGACTCCAATGCCTTTCCTCTGTCTTTGAACAACCTTTTTTCAAGTGAGGATATGTTATGAGTCAGCGAATGCTTCTTTGAATGATCAGATTTGGCTTTAATTCAATTTTTTAGTGATGTTCACAGTCTAAATCTTTATTATTCTACTCCCCCTTTCCACAAATAAAAAGTCTAAGCATTCACACCAATCTTACCTACAAAAGGGAGCAAAGTGGTGCGCCATGCACAAGGACAAAAACATCTCCTATCAATTGAATTGTCTAATTATTGCACAATTCCTTAGGAATTTCAGAAGCCTCGATTTTGTCCTTTCAAATATGAACAGTATTCAGAGCTATTTCTGAATCTCTTCTCAATAAATTAGAAGACAGCGTTGGAACCGAAGCAAGAGCTGAGATCGAGATTTCATCTCGCTTCTTTGAATGATCAGATTTGGCTTTAATTCAAATTTTTAGTGACGTTCACGGTCTAAATCTTTATTATTCTACTCCCCCTTTCCACAAATAAAAAGTCTAAGCATTCACACCATTCTTACCTACAAAAGGGAGCAAAGTGGTGCGCCATGCACAAGGACAAAAACATCTCCTATCAATTGAATTGTCTAATTATTGCACAATTCCTTAGGAATTTCAGAAGCCTCGATTTTGTCCTTTCAAATATGAACAGTATTCAGAGCTATTTCTGAATCTCTTCTCAATAAATTAGAAGACAGCGTTGGAACCGAAGCAAGAGCTGAGATCGAGATTTCATCTCGCTTCTTTGAATGATCAGATTTGGCTTTAATTCAAATTTTTAGTGACGTTCACGGTCTAAATCTTTATTATTCTACTCCCCTTTCCACAAATAAAAGTCTAAGCATTCACACCATTCTTACCTACAAAAGGGAGCAAAGTGGTGCGCCATGCACAAGGACAAAAACATCTCCTATCAATTGAATTGTCTAATTATTGCACAATTCCTTAGGAATTTCAGAAGCCTCGATTTTGTCCTTTCAAATATAAACAATATTCAGAGCTATTTCTGAATCTCTTCTCAATAAATTAGAAGACAGCGTTGGAACCGAAGCAAGAGCTGAGATCGAGATTCCATCAACACCCTCAGGTCCCCGATATGCTGACTGCCGCGACATTTTGGACAGCGGGATGGATCCAGGTGTCGTCACTATCTACCCACCGCAATATCCAAACGGCTTGACCGTTGTCTGCCAAAGCACGTGGATAGTAAGTTCCTTCGGGTTTATCCATATATGCAGTTCATGACATGAAATCAGCAGTCAGGCCCGTGACCTGACCTGAAAGTCGGCATTTCGACAACCACCAAAATGGAACTTTTTTATGTCAACTTACACAATAGACCGCGTCGTGTTTATGCCAGTTGTATTCTAGCTTATCCTGCTAACGAACGTTATTGTGCACGCAGGTATTTTGTACACTGAAGGGAACAAAGCAAACAAACCTAAACAAAAGGCAGAACAATTCGGAACTCATCGGCCGAACCCCTTCCCACTATAACACCTGTTGCGTTAAATCAACACCACGCGGAATCAATATTAAACCAATCGTCAGAATCTTTTGGTCGGGGATCCAGGCAGCTTCCAACCTCGTTCCCACGGGCATGACCTTGCTTTGACTTGCGCAAACTTAACCCTTGGTGTTTTGTAATATAAATCTCCCACTATTTGGAAGATCAAAATTAGGAAAACAGTCGATGGTTAACGTGGGGGGGGGGAGCACTTTTCCCCCTGGTGGATTTTGGAACATTATTTTTTTTCAGCAAATATTTCAATAAATGGTTAGAGAGTTCTGAGAGTAACCATTACAGTGCGCTGTGAAAATGAGCATATACATTGTGTAATTTGCAGTATGCTTAATAATGGTCAGTTTTGAAGAGCGCCCCCATTTGGAAGATGAGTTTTTTTCGGCAGCTTGTAAATTATATGGTCCGTCGACGCAATCTTTAAACAGAAAATTATCCCGTTTTCCAGAACAAAAAGTGATAAAGTTAGTAGTTAACTTTCCTTCATTGTTGATCTGTTTCAGGTGATTCAGAAGCGTCAGAACGGTTTTGTGAATTTCAACCGTGGCTGGGCCGAGTACCGTGACGGCTTCGGTGATATGACGGGGGAGTTCTGGCTGGGCAACGAAATAGTACGCCAGCTGACCTCGGAAGGCACCTGGCAACTTCAGATGTTCGTAAAAGAAGCCAAATACAAGATAAAAATAAAGTTTGGGACGTTCAAGATTGCAGGTGACAACTTCACACTACACGTGAATCCTCTGAAACCATGCCAACATCATTCTTCAACAGGTATATCATCTGATCTACTTTTCAAAATAAGTGTGTTTCTTTCTTTATAATCCCTCAAAAGTGCTTTAACTTTTACTTTTGTTTCAATACTTGTTGTAGTTATAGCCTTCTGAAACAATAAAAAAAAAAATCAAAAGTAGGTTTGTCCAAACACCGAACACCAAAGTCGTGCTCTGTTGACATTACGTCACTGAAGGGAACTCAAGTACTTAAAATAACGAAATATCATGTTTAAACAATGCATTATAATGCATGAAGTGCACGAAGCCTCAATAAGTAGGTCCACAATACCCTTTCCAAATGCATTACCAAGCGTTGGATGCCCGTTCTTGTTTTTACCTTTATTCTTTATCCCTTCAATCCTTGTGTACGCAAGGACTTAGTGTGATCAGCATTTCAAATTAATGTCATTGAAACCATTTCACGTATCTGGATTGACATAAGGCCAAACAAAAAAATAGTCAGTCTCTGGTCAGACCGAAGTTCCGGAATTGATGAGGCGACGCGGTTTTTTTTTTTTTGTCGGCTTTTTTTTTTCAAGCTTGTACTGTTCTACGGACGAGGTGGGTACTATTTTTGCTTTTTTGTGTCCTCATTATACATCGGTGTCCTCCATAATTTGCCTTAGTACCCTTTATCATTTGCCTTGGTGCAATTTCCCCATTCCTTGGTGATCCATGGTACAACAATTTGAGGAGGCGCGGCAATAGAGGGCGCTGTTGTAGCTTCCGTGTTAATTTGAAAAGGAAAAAGGTTTACGCGCATGATTAAAAACCAAGGTTTTTTTGGCCTAACGTAACATATTTGTTTTACGAGTAATGATTATTCACCGAGTAAAAAGAGTCACGATGTACTTTTTGCTGGTCTTTGATGAAAACCTGTGAAATATTACAGAAAAAAAACACTTTAAGTTTACGATTCCTCTACACCTCGACTTCGCCCAAAATAAGATGGAGTTTACTTCATAAATGCACGTTGTGTTATATCGGATTGGTATCAGTCATAATCAACACTGGTAATCTTGGTTGTCGAATGTTTGCAGTTAATTTTAGCTTGAAGTCGTGGATTCGCATTTAATCAGCGAAGCTTGTTAGGTTTTTGTCTTACTTGCTCAATGGAGCAGCACACTGCTTTTCGATAAATGTCAACGCTTAGTATTATTTCTTGTTTGCTAGGTAACTCTCTCCCTGACGTTTCCTCAGGCCAGCCGTTCTCAACCTACGATCGCGACAATGACGCCGATGGCAGCGCCAATTGTGCCGCTCAGCTGAAGGGAGGCTGGTGGTTCAAGACTTGTACTGGGGGAGTCGGGAATATGGATCTCGTGCCGACTAACCTGAATGGGGAGTATTCCTATCCCGTCAACTACACGGGGCAAGATTACCGCGGTATGAGGTGGGCTGGTGCGCTTGAGTTTCGTGACCAAATACTATCTTGCTACCTCGCGATTCGTATGACTTAAGTTTCTTGGCCTGACCGTGAGGGCTTTCCGGTTTGGTAAGATTAAAAAAGAGCTGTTTGTAAGACTAAAAGAAAATAAAGTGAACTTGTCGAATTATTAATCAAGACTTGGTATTACACGAAAATATATTTGAACAAGATGAACTGACGACGAAACCAGATGTAAACTGAGAATCCAGAGTTTGAGCCGTCAGTGTTATTATACATTACTTTGTATTGGCTGTCAATTGTAATTGTCACCTGTAAAGCGCTTAGAAACCTCAGGTTTACAGCACTGTATATAAGCACCACATTTTACCTCCACCAAAGAGGTTATGTTGTCATCAGCGTTGGTTTGTTTGTTGTTTGATTTGTTTGTTTGTTGGTTGGTTGATCGGTTTGTCTGAGAACAGGATAACTCAAAATGTTACTGACTGTGTCATATGAAAATCCGACTCCTATGAAAATCGGACCCCTTTCTCCCCCTAATTGGTTAATCCCTCGCACGTGACAGGTCACTCTCCCATTATGATTCTAAAAATAGCATATTATCGTACTCTCGCATGCTCAATACTACCAATGAGTCCACATTTGATGGAGTCGTATAGTCACGCTACAACGGATTTTTATGAATTTGTTTTAAGGAGTAGTCGTTGGTGCAAGTACAAATCGATTAGATTTTGGAAGTGATCCATATCTGTGTCTGGTAAAAGATTTGTTTTAAATGATTCTGCACCATTTTGTGACCTTGTATCCCCTATCACCTAACTAATTTAACCACACTGGTCAATAGAGTAGACCGTTTTAACAATGGGGGAGTGGAGAGATAGACCGACACAGGCATATACATGTAGACTACAAAATGGTTGAGTTTAGGATTAATTTTGTTTTATTGAATAGCTAACGATATAAAGCGGTCAACATTGCTATTTTTTTCGATAAAATCAGAATATGAGCAATCAATTGACATTTTCAATGTGAAATAAAATATTGAAGTCAAATGGATATGCCAGTATTTCTTTCAGGTGTACTGACAATATGGCGGGGAATTTTCAGCCTTGGCGGAGCTTTGCGCTCTCTGAGTGCTTTCTAGATATAACTATTACCCGTGATAGCAAAATCCGGAATTTCGTGTTTTTATTCGAGTAAAAAGTGTCTGGTCAGATTGACAAAGTATCCAGATTCAATGGGTGTCTCAAAGAAAAGGATGCCAATTTATAAATGATTCTTAATTTCGGAAAGCGACATCTACAAGAAAAAAAATGCTGGAACGCCCTCTATCCAATAGTATTAATTGTATGTCGTTGTCATGGATGACTGAGCAAACATGGTTTTTCCTGAAGAGAGCAAAATATGCACTATAACAAGTTAGTATACAATGGAAAAATGGTGACATGGACAATGATTTACTGACAAATTTGACATTTCCGGGTCAAATGACACTTCTCTGACATACTTTCTGGGTCATTTTGACCAGGAAACCTTGCCAAAAGTGGCATTTTGAAAAAGAGTCCATTTGACGCTGGAAGTGTCAATCTTAAAGATAGAAACCGGATTCATTGTTAAAGCTGACCCGGGCATTTTTATAGTGTATGATGTGACTTTAAAATCAACCTTTATTTAAGCATCGTTTTATGTTAACTTGTTTAAATGTTTGACTTGTACAGCTTTCGTGGGAGGTGTTCTTGATAAAAATCACCACAAGCATCTCCGGTCACTGCCAAAACCGAACATTTTGCCACCACTTGGGCACAGTGACCATAATACAGTGCAGTGGCAACCAGTGACGACTGTCTCCTAAGGTGCAAAATGATATTAACATTGCAATGATATTGACGGGTTCGACCAATTCGAGATTCGGCACTTCGAGAGTTTGGCCAATGGATTGTTCATCATGACTGGATGGAGGTACGGAGTGTGCAAGAAGTACATTCCAAGTGTGAAGCAATGTATGCAATACTGCACTCGTAAATAGGTTTTCATTTTCCCGCTGTGATGTGACATTGCATTGCAGGGACCAACCGTGGATGACATCAGAGTTCAAATCCCTGATAAGATAAGAAGGCGACAAAATCTGTTCAGAAGGGGTAACGTTCAATGGAAGACAGTCAGAAATAAAATCATCCGGCTAATCTCCAAGTCAGAGCAGAACTATTACCATCATCGAGTTCAGAAGGTCAAAGCTTTGAACCCCGCAACTTGGTATCGGGAAAAATTCGGACAATGACAAGAGGGTCTAATTCCATTCCCTCAATAATCCCATCACCAGGAATAGATCCAGCGAGCTCTAAACAAGTGGCTGATAGAGCATAAATAACCACTTCACATCAGTTGCAAAGGACACCCCTGCTTTGGACATGAATATACTTACCAGTATACTTACCTGCACAGGAGCCTTGTCCAGTTCTACAAGAATGGGCTGTCTTCAGCCATCCACGGCGTATCAACTGCAGAAAAGCAGTTTTCTTGATGGCATTCCAGCGTTATTTACTTGCAGCCTTTATTTCAGCTCTCTATATCTCACCTATAGAGGGCAGCAAACGGGTTACCTGCATGGTGACACTTTAGACAGTACATGCTTACGTGTATACTCCAACCATTGCGAACTGTGATGACTGACTCACGGACGTAAAACTATGACGGACTCAGCTGAGGACCCTAATGCTGGATAGGGAAGAGTGGAGGGCGGCGACCAAGTCCCGAGATGGTGTATGATAGGCTGCGCCCTCGCATCGCATCTTGCCATTTCAGGGTGCAGACCAGTAAATCGGTCCGAAATTGCCTACGCCGGCCATATCACGATTTGCAAGCCCTCAAAATCTTCAGTATTTGAGCATGCTGTTGGCCATGAACTTGAGGGTTTGTAAAAAATATGGGTGGAAGCCGTGCACAGGACTGGGAGCTTGCAGCTCTGTGTAATTTGGATGTAATTTGGACCCTAAAAGCGCTCTATTTTGCAAAGGAATGTAGGCATCGTTTTTGAAAATGGCGATGGGCTTCAGGACTATTTTCAGAGGTGATCATCTTCAGATGGAAATTCCTCCTAAAAATCATCAGTTGACCCCCCAAAAATTGAAAAGAAAATGAAGAATGATGAAATAAGCTTTAATTTGATGTGTCTCGAACAACTTGGAGACTCGTGAGTATTTTCCCCGCATTTTTGAAGTGGGAGCATTTACCATTGGGGTCTATGGAAGTTTATTTACTGGTCTGCTACCTATAATTTCAAAAGGGCGCCTTCCATTGTTTGTTGTCAAATGTTTGCGCAGGCGCTTTACATTCCACGACAGTGTTTTTTTTCAGGGGGCGGAAACTGGGGGGGGGGGGGCGGCGTTTCAAAAGGGGTCAGCAATGCCTTTTCCGCAACAAATGCGCCCAAAGTCTGAATGGGGCCGATGGACCGTCGTCCGATCACAGCAATTTCGAGCGAACAAGCGGGGGGGGGGGGGGTAATTTGGGGTCGGAAGGAGCAAGAACTCAATTAACAGCAAGGTAGCCGCAAACAGAGGGCTTGTTTTCAGGCCAGAAATCGCAGTCAGAGAAATTTTTTCGCAATTGTTTTTGTGAAATATGAGTCATCAATCCTTCCTCGTGCCGTACAAGTGGTTAGGGGAAATTTTTCAAAACTTCGCTTATTTATAGGGTGCAGACCAGTAAATCAATGAGACTTAAAAATCAACACTGCATGGCGGCGCCATTCCCGAGCTCTCCAGTCGGATTTTCGTGAAGAAGTTACAAAAAATGCAATTATTTTGCATTCATCGAGTATTTAAGAAAATCACCTTCCGAAATGCCTTGATGCCATCTGGGCCTATATATCGCATCGATTTATATAGTGACGCATCCATGTCTTGTGTGCTTGGAAATGAGGAGGGGAGACAAAGGAACAAAATCTCAATAAACAGAACGGTGGCGCTTTTATATCTTTATGTTAAAAAAAGTGTTGTAGTCGAGAACGGATAGTCCGAGACCGAGACCAAGACCGAGACCTGAAGTTGCGAGACCGAGACCGCAGATAATAAATAACACTAATCTCTTATTATAGACAGTAATTACAGCTGAACAGTCTGTACTTGAGATGATGATGTTGATGGGGATGTGAAGGAAGTGATTGAAAGCTAGGAATCACTAGTTGTACCTGATTATAATTGTGTCATGTGCGCTTCATGTTTGCTTCATACCATGAATTACACCATGACAACCGAATTTGTAATTGTCACAATCAATTTTAAAAAATGGAAACTACCTAATTTAAAGAAGGGGAAACCTATTTGATGAACTCCATATATTGTTGCCACTTGTTTTAATTACAGATTAACTACTATAAAGTGTAAATCTGATGAACTCTAACTTAGGAGTACGACATTTTGTACTTTTTTGTAATGCTGAAACTTGACAAAAGTAAAAGTTAAAGGTGGATGTTTCATCTATTATAGGAACTCGGACCCTAATTTCCACAGCCACCCCCTTGGTTTCAGCAATGACTAGTCTAACGACTAGATACTTAAATGCAACTTGATCCCAACATAATTTGGAGCAAGAAAATATTGATCTATTTTTAAAAATTTCAGTCATGGAATATAGACTTGTACATGTAGACCCAAAAATTGAGAGATGGTAGCCAGATATGGATTGGTCTGCCCCCCCCCCCATCCCTCTTTGTGATTCTCCTTCCAACCCTGCATGTTTGTGTTGCCCCGACATGTTTGTTTCTTAATCGCTATATGCCGTTTACGGCCAACACAATAAGCGATTAAAATATTGGTAATGTCGTCCTTGTAAATCACTAAAATATTTAAGTAAATCGCCCGGCAAAGTAGCCGATGCGGGCGTTACGCTGGCACGGTACAAAACACAAGAGAGGCGTGGGCACTGAACCATGAATCCTAAAAGTACATCTCGCCCACCCCATTCAGTTTGTGACAGCGCCCTTATATTGTGTCAGCCATAATTCTCTAAAAGGCTTATGACGATGATGACGGCGGGAAGATTAACAGATTAAAGTTAAACAAAAATTAAGTGGCATTACATTTCAGCCTTAGCGAGGCCTTCAGAGGTAAATGACAGAGAGTTAATGGAACAAAAGTCTTCTCGACTCATGCAAACGCAATTGACCTTTAGGAAGGAGACGAGGCAGGCAATTAGACTCTTTTTATGTGTGACCATGGCAGTAGCTCAATTTGTGACCACAAATTCGCTGCCTTGTGGAGACTCACACACAATAGTGAACAAAACATTGTAAAGGTCTCCACAGGGCAATTTCTATAGATGAATAGGTCTCCACAAGGTTTTCACGAAATAGATATATGGGTTTTACTCAAAAACTAGGAATTTCCAAGGTGTGTTTATTTGTCGCAAATGGAAGAAAACTTATTCTGGTTAAAATAAGAGCATTTTGAAAATTCACTTTCAAATTGAACACTTTACTACACGGGAACAAAGAAATGTCTCCACAAGGATACAAATTTTGGAATGTGTGTTTATCACAGATGAAAAGATGTTCCTCCACTGATTTCTTGTATTAACCATTTGTTCTCTCCCTTTCAACAGATATGAGTGACACCATTTGCACTTTCCAACAGCTCAGAAAGGCAAAGGAAAAGGCCTTACGCTTTTCCTACCATCAGGATAACTACAGTTTTTACTCCCTCTCTCGATTTATCCCCAAAGGTTTGCAACTGTCTCACACTCCCTGCTTAGGAAACCTCCCACCACACCTTCAAAGGAGATGGAATCAAGTTTTACATGGTGCCTCTATTAAACTCATCAATATTCTCTCTCAGCAGTGTCAATTTACACGTGAGGACCTCCATCAGAATATTTCCCACCTTGACTCCCAACTCAAATCCAGTTGTTCTGATTCCACGTACAGGAATTTCCATGATGAGATTGAAAGGGGTTTGTCTAACCTTGACTCTGTCCTACTCAACAGGAGAAACAAGAAGATTGGTGGCTTGCTTGCCAAGCAACAGCAACGCAGACACAGACGTTTCAGACGTCCTAGGTCCCCATCTACCACGCCAACGCCAGAACCCCCTGTCAACACTGTAGTTAATCTTTCTTCCTCATCAATATCTGACGCAGAGCACAAACTTCTCTCCAAGGGTCTCAATTTTTGTCCCGCTCCCCGTTCTGTGAACCAGGTTCAGCTCAGCCAAGACCTCACGGAATACTACCGTAGAATCCGTCTGCGTGAGTTTTTCCTGGACAGTGAACCGTGTGAACCTGAGCCTTTTCGAGTCAAGAGTTCATGGGTACCCCCCAAGAATCGTGTGCCAGCCATAGAGACATACGTTCAAGTTATCAATTCCCAAGTCACTAACCCGGACAACTTCCCCCACAGGACTCATGATAATCTCCCCAGAGAGGAGCGCCTGGCTCTCAACTCCTTGCGCTCTCGCACCGACATCATCATCAAGCCAGCAGATAAAGGTTCAGCTGTGGTCATCATGGACCGTCAGCAGTACATTGATGAGGCCCACCGCCAGTTGGATAATCGCACTAACTATACCCGCCTTGACTCTGACCCCACAGGCACTTTCTGTCGAGATATACAACAGGTACTTGACGATATGCGATCACGTGACCAGTTGTCCAAGAAAGCTCACAAATTCCTTTCTCCCTGTGATTGTAGGACTGCCAGATTTTACCTTCTACCCAAGATTCACAAGGCTGGCAACCCCGGTAGACCCATCATCTCCGGTAATGGCTCACCCACGGAACGCATCTCCATGTTCATTGACAGTTTTCTCAAACCCCTTGTCCCACAGATTTCGTCATACATTCACGACACCCCAGACTTCCTACGCAAGCTTGAAGGAATCAAGGACCAGATTCCCAGCAAAGCCATCATTGGGACTTTCGACGTCTCATCTCTGTACACCAACATCCCACATGAGGAGGGTGTTCTTGCTTGCTCCTTGGCTCTGGCCAAGGCAGGACACACGACTCCTCCCATCAGTGATGTTGGCACCCTCATGAGACTTATACTAACGAAGAACAATTTTTCCTTCCTCGGTGAACACTATCTACAGGTACACGGCACCGCAATGGGCACTCATGGCCCCTTCCATGGCTTGCCTCTTCATGGGTGACCTCGAAGAACGCATGCTTGCCTCGGCCCCATGTCGCCCTTGGATCTGGTGGAGATATATTGATGATGTTTTTCATCTGGACCAGTGATGAGGACAGTCTCTTGACCTTCACTAACCACATCAATTCCTTCCACAGAACCATCAAATTCACGTCGGAGTTCTCGGCTCACCAAACCCACTTTCTGGATGTCACCGTCCGCAAGCAAGGCAACTCACTAACCACTGACCTGTATTCCAAACCCACAGACACCCACCAGTACCTCCACTCCTCCAGCTGTCACCCCAGGCACTGCAAAACTGGCATAGCGTTCAGCCAGGCACTCAGACTCAGAAGAATTTGTTCTAATGATTCAGATTTCTCCCGCCATACACAGATACTGAGGAACAACTTGGTGGCCAGGGGTCACAGCTCTCGCCAAGTTCATCGTGCCATTGCCAGAGCTAAAGCTATCCCCAGAAATCTAGCCCTCACGGGAAAGGCCCCTGATGCCATGGCCAAACCCATGATTCCCTTGGTTACCACGTTTCACCCCAATCTCCCTCCCTTCGCAAAATCACAAATGACAATCATCATATCCTCCATACTTCAGATCGCCTTGCCCGCGCCATCCCCAACGGCCCCACATTGGCTTACAGGCGTCCTCGAAATCTACGGGACCTGATTGTTCGAGCTGAAGTCCCATCCTTAGATGCATCCCCTCCCACCCAGCATGGTACTTTCAAGTGCAGTTCCAGATGTGTTGTCTGCCAGATTCATATCCAGGAGTCTGACTCCTTTTCTGGCCACTCTTCTGCCACTACCCACAGAACCATTGGTAACATCACTTGTAACACCTCTAATGTCATATATCTCATTTCTTGCAGGGTCTGTGGAGTGCAGTATGTAGGTGAGACTAAGAATACGCTCAAGAAGCGTTTCTATGCCCACCGGTCAACAGTCAACACCAAGAAACTAGACACCCCTGTTGGTCATCACTTCAACCTGCCTAACCACTCCATTTCTGATATGATTTTGCAGGGCATTGAATCTCTTGGCCATCGCAAGGACTCAGTTCGCCTCAGCAGAGAGAAAGTGTGGATGAATCGTCTTCGAACTATTCAACCACATGGTCTCAACATCCAACTAGGGAATGATTAATCCTTTTCTTCCTCCATTGTCTTCTGTTACAGATAATCCACCTGGTCTTCCTTGTTTGTGTTTACCCATCTTCCCCCATCTTTCATCCCGTTCCACCCCCATACTGTTTCCCCCCCCCCCATCATAATCACTCTCACACTCTTTTGTCCGTTCCCACTCCCTGTGACCTTTGATCCTTCCCCTTTCTGATCCCTCCCCTGTTTACACTAGACCCCTTGTGGTTTGCCATCTCCCTTTGTTCCTTTGTTCTCTCATCCACCCTCCCCTGCATCTTTCCACACCTTTCCCACCTAATCCTCCTTTTGTGTTTCTTCTTTCAGCCCTGCATGTTTGTGTGCACCCCCATGTTAATGTTTGTACCTCTGTCATTTCTGTTTTAGCCTCTGAAGAAGAACTTGCTAAGTTCGCAACGTCAGGCCACATTAATTTTTAGATGAAAAGATGAATACATAGCGAGTCAAAAAGAAAGTGACCGTATGATAAAAAGAAATGACACACCCCATTTTGTAAAAAAAATATAACTGTGATAAAGAACATGTTATTGAGTAGTAACCGTGAAAATGTCACGTAATTTGCATACTTTATTCCCAAGTCGTGTCTTTTTTAATAAAGAGATCACAAAATTCAGCTGTCCGCTACTAATACCAATTTAACGGTCCACGAATTGATGAATATCCATTAAAAAATATAATGAACAGAAAAATGTTTTTCCCGCCACCACGAATAAAGGAAAAATTGAAAAGGAAAATGAAAAAAACAAATCACCAATATAGAACAGAATATAATAGCAAAAAAGAAGGAAAAAAATGAGAAAAAAAAAGAAAAGAAAAGAAGCGAGAAGTCATATTGTTGTATTTTTAATGGGGGGGTGGAGGACTGATAAGTCAATATGTTGAGAAAAACAGGATTTTTTTGGAAAATTTGTTTTGCCCAGCCCCCTCTAGAAAAATCCTGGCGACACCCATGTTTCCAGCTCTTTCCCGAAACTTTTCCTTTATTTAGCTCCACTGCGAGTGTTTGTCATTACGCTCAACGGTGATCATTCGAAAGTATTAAGATTGTTCACTTTGTTTCGACATACCAAACATTTCAGAAATTAGTACAGAGTTTGGATCTGGATGCATCTTAACATAAGCGTAACTACCTTTCAATTTGTTTGGTAATACTTTACCGATCCGACTACCCACGTCGGCCATGACATTCTGCAGCGGTTTAGGCCCCAAAAAAAGTATTCGGTCTCTGGTCAGACCAAAGTTCCGGAATTGACGGGGCGACGCGGCTTTTTTTTTTTTTTTTTTTTTTCAAACTGGGATTGTACAGACAAGGTGGGATACTATTTTGCTTTGTTGGTGTCCTCATGTACATTGGTGTCCTCCATTATTTGCCTTGGTGCTTTCGATCATTTGCCTTCTTGGTGCAATTTTCCATTCCTTGGTGCTCTTTGGTAAAAAAAAATGAGGAAGTGCGGCAATAAAGGGCGCTTTTGGAGCTACCGCGGAACATTTTGGAAAAAAAAGATTGACGCGCATGATTAAAATCGACGCGTGCGCTGACCAGAGACCGACTTATTTTTTTTCTTGGCCTTAAGCATGTTGGTTATTTTATTTACGGTAACGCGTTAAATTATTCAGTGTAAGTAGGCCAAGCCGTATATCATGGCATTGAATGAATAATTCAGGTTGCCTTCGGCAAAATATTGTAAGCATAATGACCACCCCCCAAAACAACAAGCTTTCAACCTAACAATAACTTCATTAAAATCGCCTGAACAAAATATCGATCGTAGGAGGCCAACTTGTATCATCGGTACGATTGTTTGATGAAAAGTGCTGCTTAAATTGAATACGTCTTGATTAGCTGGCAGATCGGTGAAACCAAAAAGCATGGGAGTCGCGGGGGGGGGGGGCAAAAAGAACAAAAATATAAAATTTAAAAAAAAGGAGAAAAAGAAAGGAAAAATTGAGAAATTTTATATGCTAGAGAAAGTACAAGGGTTTTGGGCGAAAAATGTTCTTCTCCCCCACCCCCGAAAAAATCCTGGCGACACACGTCTATCAGGGCTAATTTCATTTAATTTTGTGAATGGAATCAAAGAGCGTGAAATTGATATCAAAGACTGCATCTTTTTATATATTATTATTTTTAAGAGAAGCTATTTACATTTTTAAGAGCAGTTATTTTTATTTTTGAGAGCAGTTATTTATATTGTTAAAGGCAGTTTTTTTTTATTTTAAGAGCAGTTATTTTCATTTTCGAGAGCAGCTTTTTTTATTTTCAGTATTACAGGCTGCACTTTTGAGGAATGTACATGTAAAGTACTTAGGCTGGCGCCACTGCATGCACCAACACGACTGCATCAAAGATAAAAAGCGGGAAAGATCGGACACTGGGTATCTATTTATATGGTGACCTGTGAAACATGATGACGTCATCAAATTGGGCCTTTGGGAAAGGGCGCCGCCTACGTCTTCGAAAATAAAAGCAATTGCTCTCGAAAAAAAAAGAACTGCTCTAAAGAAATATTAATAACTGCTCTCGAAAAAAACTGCACTGGAAAAAGAGAACTGCTTTCGGAAAACAAAGTAACGGCTTTGGCAAAAATATAACCGCTCTGAAATTCAATGAACCCCAAGTGAAAAAGAAACCCCAATTAGACCACATGTGCAAAACTCACGCGAAATTGAATGGCTGACAATGAAACTGATTAGAAAAATTCGGAAATTCGCCGGAAAAACCTATATTACAAAACTGACCTCGATATTGTAACCTACAACTAAACCAAAACAATTCAATGCTAAATAACGTTTAACCATATCTTACAACGCGAGAAGATTACACTTACCACTACTGCATCATAACGTTAGCCAATCAAGGCTACGGTTTATCACTGCCGGGAAAAATGACCAATAACAAGGCATGCGGTATTACACCTGCAGACCAATCAGTAAATTACACACAGCGCGTTCGATTGATTCACCCGCGCAATACTCGTGCAAGCGCGCGACAGCATTCGATTGACCTCTCACGTGACTTCTCGCGCTTACTGGAGCCCGGCCCAACTAACCGACTCGCCGAGCTGGTCATTTGGGTAAGTATCCCATAAGGGCATCATGGCCATGCAACGTCCGGTGGGCGCCTCAGGCCGTGTCCAAAACGGGCTTCCATGGAGCATTGAGCTACAAACCATATGTAGCTCTTTGCAGGCAGCTACGGCTATACAAATCGTCGCTTTGCTCACGAAGTGACAAAAACCTCGAAAATCAATAATTATTCAATTTTGAGTTTTACTGGCCATTTTATTAAAGTTGTCTCAAGGAACAATTTGACCAAGTTTCAAGGCAAAATCTTCTTTACTTTCTTAATTATTGTAAACAAACAATTGACAAAAAGCCTGAAATCGGATATTTTCATGTTTACGAAATGTAAAAAAGTGTAAAATGTTCTCACGAAGTGACAAAAATTCACCTCGTGAGCAGGGCCGGAGGAATTATACATTGGTTTACACGCGGCGGGATGGGAGCATACACGCGCGCGCGAACGATGTTGAAAAAGAACACACGCGCCCTCGCTCAACTGTCGTGACGCGCAAAATTAACAAGTTTGTTGCGTCGAAAAAAGTACAAAATAAGTAAAGCCTCCGCGATTCATGATCTCACGAAGTAACAAAAACTGTGTACAAACTAATTGGCAAAATATGGTACCCAAAATATTGATGTTCTCACGAAGTGCAAACAAGTTTTATTAATGAATTACTGTTTAATTACTAACTATTTCTAACAAACAATTATGAATTAACAAAGAGCAAATCATATCCTATCGGACAATGCAAAAACTTCCGAATTCTGTTACTGCAAAGTGGTCGAAAATGTCTTTTGAAAAAATGAATAACTTCAAATGCGATTATCTCAGAATGAACTTTTGTCAAATTTTGAGGTTTTTGTCACTTCGTGAGCAAAGCGACGACATTATTGTCAGAGCGGCCCGCGTATTTGCACTGGGCGTGGACGTGCTCTAGACAGTTAATTGATTCGGATGCAGCCTTGGAAAAATGTTGCAACCTGACGCCACTTCCGCGATTGTGTACAAAGTTTTTTTTAACAAAATTGGAAATATATTTCAGTCCCAGATTCATGTCTTATTCTAATTTTTGCAATGAATGACCTTCATTGAGATGATATATTATGAAGGAAAAAGTGGCGTCAGGTTGCATCATTCTCTCCCCCCCCCCCCGGGAAAAGCAAAAAAAAAAGGGAAAAAAGGTGAGAAAAAAGGAAAAGAAAGGAAAAGAAGCGATAACTCATATTGGTGTAACTTTAATGGGGGCGGAACTGATAAATCGAGAAGATGTTGAGAAAACAAGATCTTTTTTGGAAAATATGTTTTGCCCCCTCTAGAATAATCTTGGCGACGCCCATGTTTCCAGCTCTTGCACGAAACTTTACCCGAAAACGTTCGTTTATTTAGCTCCACTGCGCATGTCTGTCATTACGCCAGGAGCCAGACAAGAGTAAGCTGGGGGAAGTAATCGAACGCACTCTCATCCTTTGCATCTACCTTTTCCAATCGAAGCAGTACCAAATTCCATCACCACCGATCATCAGTATCATTCAAGTTATCTACGGTTTCAGATGGAGAAAATGGCGAAACAACATTTTGTTTTGGAGTCATTTTACATAGTATCATTGGTGATCCAGGGATTTATCTTGATTGTCTCTGGATTGGAAACTTCACCTTATACAGGCGAACATACATTTTACGCTGCAGAAAATGGCGCACTACAAGGGTTAGCATATGCAAACAAAACTCTGCGTTCTCGCGTCCTCTGTGCACGGGAATGCAGCATGGATGAACGTTGCAAGTCGTTTAACTTTAACGATTGCAATAACATGTGCGAGTTACACCTTGCCACAAGACGAGAGCATCCCGAAGACTTCAATGCAACTCAAGGAAGTGTGTACTTTGATGCAGATGAGGACACACCTCTCTACTCACTGACTAATAGTCCTTGAATTCCTACACAAGTTGCAAGATGCTCTTAGATGCCGGTTATCGTTCAAGCGGTATCTACACAATCAACCCAGAGGATTCAGTAATGGCGGTCTTCGTGTCTACTGTGACATGGAAACTGACGGCGGAGGATGGATCGTGTTTCAGAGGCGACAAGATGGCAGTGAGGACTTCTACCGCAACTGGACCGAGTACCAGTCTGGCTTTGGCGATCTGTCCGGTGAGTTCTGGTTGGGAAATGACAACTTGGTGACTCTGACGTCTGATGATTCACGTGGAACATGGGAGCTACGCGTTGATTTGGGGGACTGGGCGGGCAACACGGCATGGGCAAAGTACGCAGATTTCCAAATATCCCCAGGCGAGTACAATCTGAATATTGGCCAATACGATGCCAGCAGCACTGCCGGTGACTCTCTTGCGTATCACAGCGGACGTCCCTTCTCAACAAACGATCGTGACAATGATGCATGGGGATCAAATTGTGCACAATCCTTCCACGGAGCCTGGTGGTTTTTTATGTGTTCGCGGTCCCACTTGAATAGTCGATATTACCCAGATGAGCATGCAGCCGCTGGTGAATTGGGCGTGTATTGGCGCCACTGGAAAGGCAATTCCTATTCTCTGAAAACCAGCCAGATGAAACTCCGTGCGAAGCGGCAATGAGTAGTTTTTTTGCAAACTGACATTAAGTTGGTTATTGTAAACTCAAAATGTAATATTGACACGCCCACCGTGGAGGGCATGGCAAATTTCCAAAGCGACGGAGCCTACCGGAGTGTGGATGTTAAATCCCTTCCCGGCCTTAATAAATAATAGATGAAAACCAAAATGGAAAATACATCGAATGAAACGACGGGCTAAAGTTTAATCGGGAAATATTTGTTTTGTCAAGTTTACAATTATTTGCGTCCTGACAAACAATTCATTTGGTAGACTGGTTTCCACCTCTATCAGAACCAGTGTACTTGCAGAGCAGAGCTGCTAAAAAAAAACAGGTTTATTTGGGGTTCTTTGGGACGCCTACAAAGGCGAAAAAAGTAGGTGAATTGAAATAATCCGCCGCATATTTATATTCAATACTTTTGGTTATAAGTGGCAGCCAAAACAACGCATTATTTAACACTGTCTCGAGCTCACAAAAAGGATAAAAGCTAAAATTCAAAATGTTTTAAGTCTTGATGGAGAAACGAATATTGTATAAATGAACCATTACATCAATGAAATCTAGTTAAACAAATATATTTTGACCAAGTTGTTTTTAGAGTGTTGTACAATTTGGTTTTGTCGTTTTGCTCACAGTTGTTATGTAAATACAAATGAAATGATAAGTACGATTGTCAAAAAAATCCGGGAAAAAGAGAAAAACAGTTGATATCCCATTTAGTTAATCTATAGCTGAACATACCGCTTGATGTAACGTGTGCATTACTACCAGTGTTTGATAACTTAAATTCAAATTACCTGAATGATAACTGCTCGTATGGAGTATAAGGCTACAGGGTAAAACAAAAAAGAAAACAAAATATTAATTTGGTTGGATCTAAACGTAGTTATTTGAAATTTTGCTTGTACATTGCATGATGTAAATAATGATATATGACGTTGAATAAGCTGAGTGATAAGAACCAAACCATTATTGATTCTTATCACTCAGTTTGCTGTTTGCTATTTTGCTTGTATATTGCGGCACAAAACAACAAGGTTCCAATGACCTATGACGTTGAATAAACCGAGTGACAAGAACCAATCCATGTTTCAGTTTTCCCGATTCATTCAAAGTTTTCTGTTTGCACGATTTGATTCTAGCATTAGGCCCCTACTAGTTTTTAGCAGCTGTAGGGATAATGGGGCTTTGCTGAAACCCATCGCCATGAAAAAAAAAGATGCATGCCCAGGCTCTAAAATTGCCCTATTGTGCAATACAATAGAGCAATTGTAGAGCCTATTTCATCCGCATTTCACATAAATACAGCCTCGTAGTTCTTGTAAAGGCCCCCACCCTTCTTTTGAACAAACCCTCAAGTTCATGGCCCACAAAATACTCTAATAGCAATGAAATTGGGGGATTGCGAATCGTGATTGCAGGGCGTAGGCAACTTCGCAACCTTGAGTTCAGTTCCCTAAATTCCACCTATAGAGGGCGGCATACGGGTTACCTGGTGACACTATCGACAATACAAGCATGCTTAGGTAAAAACTCCAGCTCCAACCATTGCGAACTATATGCATAATTTGTACTTTACTTGACTGACTCGCTGACGGACTTATTCACTGTCACTTGAAATTAGAGTTATCTATGTCTCTCGCTGACTGACAGACTGACTGTCTCCCCGACTGACTGTCTTTTTACAGCGTGGCCACTCCTTGGGATTTTCCCCAAGGACTTTGGTTGATTATTTGGATTTTTGTATGAAGGCCTTCAAGGTATTTCGGACAAGATCAGGGAGAGGAAGATGGGTCTGGCGGGCCACTGCCTCCGCCTACCAGGTTGGCAGCCCATGACACCAACCTGTGGGAGCCGACTCATGGAACTGCCAGGAGAAGGCGGAGGCAAACCATCGGTACACTGAAACGTTGGTTTAAGTGATACGGGGGAGCTGAGGACCCTAATATTTGATAGGGAAGTGTTCCGAGCTAGTGTAGGATAGGCTGCGCCCTCGCATCGTATCTTGCCATTTCAGAACCAATGGGGCCTAAAAGTCAACAACTGCATGGCGGCGCCCTTCCAGAGCTCTCCAATCGGATGTTCGTGTAGAATTTACAAAAATTGCAATTGTTTTGGATTCACCGAATACTTGGAAAAAAAATCACCTTCCCAAATGCCGTGATAAAATTGTATATCGGCCTATATATCGCATTGATTTATGTAGTGACGTATCCATGTCTTGTCTGCTTGGACATGAGGAGGGGAGACAAATGAACACAATCTGAAGAAACAGAACGGTGGCGCATTCATATCTTCATGTTAAAAAGGCCAAATGTGTTTGCTAACATTACACCAAACTGCTTAAAATGGTGGCACACTTAACATTTGCTTTAGAAAAACTGCTGCCTATTGCTTTCTGCACATTCTTATACTTGACTGGAATATTTGTATTTCTCTGAAATGAAACAAACCTTTTTTACAAAAACGAAAGCATAAAAGTTGCTTTAAATTAAGCTTTCAAAATTGTACCTAACAATTAGCCGTAAATAAACGTATCACATTACTGGAGGTTCGCTTTACAAACGCAGAGTGGTCGGGCAGGCATTTTCTTTTTAATTTTTTTTAATGAATATTTTATGTAAGAACAAAGGATCAAAACAATTTAATCCTTTACAGTTCAATCAGTCATTTTGTGATAAAATTCAGTAAACATTATATGTACATATTTAAGTTATTTCTGGCTTGATGACGTCATTATTCAAAAACGGGAAGTGAATACTGATTTAGTTCGGAGTGGATACATGTTCAATGTGCGGAAGTTAAACAATGTATGAAAATATGAAAAATGTAAGTGTATGCATTCATAATATCTAAGTTCCAGTTTGATAACGTCACAGTATCTGGAAGCATGCAAAAAGTGAACATTGTAATAGATATTGTTATTTGGGTTACGAAGGTATTCGACATGGATCGAATGATATAAAATAAAATTGAAACCTTGCAAGTTATCTGTGGTTATTTAAAAATTATCAAGGGCGATTTGATAAAATTTGAACGGATGGAATTCAACTTAAAGAAAGCAAACACTGTTTTATGTGTCGCTAGAGCGCCCTTTCAAAAATGACGTCATCACACTGTGCTTTTGTCTGGCATTCCTCACTAAACACTTTCATAATTTATATGTGTGTAGTAAAATGATTCCGCTTTTGAGTTATATTCGTTTTTTATAGCACTTCCGGTAACACCGGAAGCAAAGGTCAAGCGGTTTTGTGTCCGGGCACAAGAAAGTTTTCTTACGGCATAGTCTACAACCTCATAAAAAAAACGAACACGGTTCTCTATTTACTTCAAAAGATATAGGGCAAACTATTTTGTAAAAATTTGTTCTTAAATCGCTCGTAAGTTGATACCCGATGACGTCATGATGACGTAAAATTTTTTGTAACATCTTCGTAACATGGTACAAGTTCACACTAGGTCATACATCTGATTACAAGGTTGGAACATGATTGATAGAGCCAATTAAAGGTATCCTGATTACATGAATGGTATCATTGAAACTCCAGTATATCTGCCAAACTACATGCATTCTTCTCTGCACAAATTTCGAATCACTGCAAATGATTTTAAAATATATTTATATTAACATGAACTTGTTCTAGAACATTATACATTATGGTTTGTCTTTATCCGATCTCTTCGACAAAGAAACATCCATTATTCCTCATACTGTTTTTTGTTACGCGTCAGTGAATTTTATTTCTTCATCCTACGCTGGCTCCTGATGCAAAGGAGTTTCATCACATAAAATGACTGTTACAAAATGCCGTTACTTGTTTGAATCAATTTCTTGGCTATACGGATCTAGTCCATACATATGTATTAAAGACTGCACTGTGGTAACACCTTGTTGAAAATGGAATGATTTGCCATGTGTGTGATAGGCGGTTCCCTACATTTTTATGCAAGCCTGTAGTCAGGCTGCGTCGTAGCTGTCCTCCTCTTTCTAAAACATAGACAGTACATGTAAATAAACATCCGGCAGCTTCAGTTTTGCTTAAAGGAAAAAGCGGCAATTAACCTTAAGACCTCGAAAAAAAACCATAAAACATCAGCTGTATGGAATTACAATTGTGGCTTCGTTATTATTATTTTCATCAATATTATTATTTATTTTTGTAATAATTCGAAAATGTTGTTTGCTTTTGTATACAAAGGCGTTTTACCTGGTAACCTGAAATGTATAGACGTGTTGCCCTAAACGTTTTGATCTTCCCAAATTC